>PVKA01003273.1:71553-112233 GCA_004027165.1 Ctenomys sociabilis | reverse complement strand
TCTCTCTCTCTCTCTCTCTCTCTCTCTCTCTCTCTCTCTCTCTCTCTCTCTCTCTCTCTCTCTCTCTCTCTCTCTCTCTCTCTCTCTCTCTCTCTCTCTCTCTCTCTCTCTCTCTCTCTCTCTCTCTCTCTCTCTCTCTCTCTCTCTCTCTCTCTCTCTCTCTCTCTCTTCTTTCTTCCTTTCTTTTGCGGAATGGGGGATTGAACTCAGGCCCTTGTGCTTGCCAGGGAAGTGTTTATTCCACTAAGCCATCTCCCCGCCTCTTCTTTCCTCTTATAAAGACATTTGTGATTGCATTTAGGGCTCACCTGGGTAATACAGGATAATCTTGCTGTCTCAGAATTCTTAATCCAATCACAATGGAAAGCTCCTCTTTTTGCCATATGGTAGTGTTCACAGGTTTTGGGGCTTAAGGCATGGATTTTTATTGAGAACAGATCATTGTTCAACTTACCTCAGTAAGAGAAAAGAGTGTTCACATAAAAGTGGAGCAACAGAGGGGCCGGGCATATAGCTCAGTAGAATAAATGCTTGCCTGGCAAGCATAGGGTCCTGAGTTCAATCCCTGGTACTGATAAATAAATAACTAAATAAATAAATTTATTAAATAGCAACACAATCAAGATAACTCAGAAGTAAACTTCCACAATTTTGCTGCTATGCGAAAGCAACACAAGAGGGAGCTCTGACATTTGAGAAGCTACTCTGAACCCCATACCTTTCCAGAAGTTCAGGAAAATGAATTTGGTACAAAGAAAAGCAATAAAAATGTACAAACGTACCATGCAATATTGCTATAAAAATAAGAAAAAAAGCAAAAGCGTGCCATAAATATGTGCTCATAGAACAAATTAAACTACGGCCAGCTATTTTGAACAAGATAAAAGAGCCTTAAGAAAACAACACAAGACTTTGGAAGGATAGGATAAATTTTAAATCATTATAGAAACTTAGAAATGATGTTAGACCTCCAGAAAAATTTAGAAACTAAAGAAAAAGTCATTTCAGGGCAGAAGATTAAACTATGAGAACTATAAAGTTCATAAACACGATACACTACCATGAAAGGTTTTAGTATCCCCCTAAGGCTCCATTGTGGCCCCCTCTCCTCACTGTCTATCACAGATACCATACACTTAATAAATTTCTTTTTACATTTATTCTGTTCTTAGCATTTTTTTTTTTTACTGCTCATGCCACAAGTCTTCCATAGTATCTTCCACACATTGTCAAGCACAACACAAATGATACAATCCACACAATGCCTCACTCTTTGTTGATTTCAGTCATAGAGCAGAGAGGGAATTCCAGGAAGAGCACTGCATGCTCCCTCAGTTAAGGAGATGGACTTGGAAGTCCAAGGAAACCATGTTAGCCACTTTCATTGCTGGGACAAAATATTTGACATCCACTATCTGAAGGAATAAAGGTTTATTTTGGCTAACAGTTTCAGCAGATTACCTGCATGGTCAGAAGGCTCCAAGGCAGGAACAGTATGGCAGAATGGCACAGTGAAGGAAAGCTGTCCCTCACATGGTAGCCAAGAAGCACAGAGAGAAGGAAGGGGAATACACATGTCTAAAGCATGTCCCCTGTTGGAGGAGGTTATATGTGGGATGGAACTGTAAATGGAGGTACCAACTCACAGTATACAGGGAGCAATGAGGACAAGAGCTGTGTGGGGATATGCTATTCCCTCAGAGCACTGAGATGGAATAACAACCAGATTTTGGCTTGTGAACACCACTCTTTCAATCTAAAAAGATTCAAGCTCACAGAGATAAACTGATTCTGTCACTGGACAGGGAAACTAGAAGATGAATCTAGAACACCTTGTTGAACCAGAAAGTAGGAAACCGCTTCCACCAGGGCCCCTTCCGGCACCATCTGAGTATTAAGGTAAATAGTTCAGTGACAGATTTTAATCCACTAAGTGCAATAAGAACCCAGAGTGTGGGACCAGGAAGATGGCTCAGTGGAATAATCATCTCCCTGGCAAGCAAAAGGGCCCAAGTTCAATCCCTGGTTCCGCAAAAAAAAAAAAAAAAAAAAAAAAAAAAAAAAAAAAAAAAAAAAAAAAAAAAAAAAAAAAAAAAAAAAAAAAAAAAAAAAAAAAAAAAAGAAAAAAAAAGAACCCAGAGTGATATAAGTAAAGAAATATTAAAGAGAGAAAGACTCTTCTTAGTGTAGAATGTCAAGGGATAAATACAGAAGGAATGAGGAGTCAAACCATTATCACTTAGTGCTAAAACTAGTAGCTGAAACTAGCAGAAAGAATTGGCTATTTACATAGCCACAAAACATTTCCTTACAAATTAATTATTCAACTGACTGGGCTGCTGAATGCCTGAATGTTTGTTAAAACATTTTTAGGTGTTTTTTTTTTTTTTGTCTAAGAATGTACTTTAATAAATTAATGTCAAAGATGCAATCTGCATTTTATTTTTTATTTTATTGAAGTACAAATATCAATCAGACAATTTTAAGACACCTTAACAGGACGGATTCGATAAATTAATACATTGCAACCTGTTTTCATAATGTTTTGGTATCGTACAAGGTGCATACATGATATTATACTTACAGACATTGTTATAGCAGATGTCTCTTAGTAAATTAAGAGAATGTAGCTGCTTATGTATCTTATTTTTTATACCTGAATTATATCAAAGATTCAATAATTAATACTTTCTACCTTGTTATTTTCCTAGTGGTTGTCCCTAGTACTAGAAGCTGACATAATATCCTGTCCAACCACCATTAGTGCAAATCTTGCCTCTCATAGAATTATGTAGAAGCATGGCATCATCTATCCCAACTGTACTGTCCGTATACACACATCATGATTCTTCCTTTGTCTACACCTGTCAAAGATGGGCATGCCATTGTCATTCAACTAACTTAGGTGCCTGAACTCGACAACACAATCCAACATAGTCCAGCATTCCACAACAATTGTGAGTTATCTGAAGAAGTTGTCGACCATAGCTATTTACAGCTCAACTTATTATAATGGCCTCGTGGTGTATACCTCATTTTTATACTTTTCTGATGGATGGTTAAGACCTAGATAGAGCAAGGCCTATATAACAAAACATGTACTTTTTGTTTCTGATGAGGTCAGTGAAGTCCCCTCAGGTTTTATCTTGTAATGCTATACCTTATTCTGTAGATCGTTTGTGTCATCCATGTGGATGAGTCACAGCCAATGCTTGACCAGTTTGCTCTCTATGAGAGCCTGAGAGAAAATTTTCTCTCCGTGTGGCCCTCCCCAGGCACACTATAGAACTTTGATCTCTTTCCTCTGTGGCTCCATAATCTCCTTGTTCAGAAAATTTGGGGCTGAACTGAGTTTCTTGCTGTTACAGTACAGGTTCTCCTATGTCCTGAGTCTTCACTGACCTTGAAAGGCTAGGGCCAAAATATTGGCTGGCCTTGCAGCTCTTCTATTTCTCCAATTTTGATCTGTGAGCTTAGGTTGTTAACCATAAAGAAGAAAAGCTGATTAGTACCCTGCTACATATGCCATTCACTTTTCCCTATCTGACTCAATTGTTTTTAGTTGTTGTACATTTCTATTTGTATTTCTTCTTTTCACTTCTTATACTAGGGAGACTATACGATATTTACACATGTGTGTCTGGTTCATTTCACTTATGAGTATATGTTCAAGTGGCATCCACTTCAATATAAGTAGGTACCATTTTATTTTATTTTTCTGAGATAAAACTTGCTAACCATATCTGGATGATAGCAAATTGTCCCCATATGAAGAGTAAAATATTTTATGATGGGATGTGAAAATTGGTCCACCTTTTAAAAACTAGGTGGACTCTTGCCATGTTTTCTTCTTCCCTTCTACTTTTGAGAGGTATGAGAAGAGGAGGTGGAAAGAAAGAAAGGGACTACAATATACATAGAAAAAAATGATGATAGATGACTTGAGGGTTTTCACACTAAAAGAAATCTATTTTCTCTTAGTTCTCAAGGAACCCATTCATTTATTGCTGTTTACTTTTAGTCATCAAATATTTAACCATCTCTTATTAATGTAGGCCATGTACTGTGTACTGAAGATAAAACAGCAAACAAAATGGATATAGTGTCTGTTTCCCTGTAGAGAAACAATAAGAAAAAAAAAAGCTACTTTTGCCAGGCATGGTGGTGCATGCCTATAATCCCAGAACTCTGGGAGCCTAAGGCAGCAGGTTCAAGGCCAACCTGCACAACTTAGTGACTTGGCAAAATCTTGTCTCAAAATTTTAAAGATTGAGAGGGTTTCTGGGAGTGCAGCCCAGTGTAGAGGTGTGGGGTTTGGATAGGGGAAGAATTTGTGTTCTGGGCCAGAGCATATAGTAATGGGGCTCATGGCAGGTGGTGAGCTGCTGTTTGAGTATCGGATTGGCTTGGGATTGAGGCTTTTCAGTGGAAAGACTGCTACTAGGAACTTGCATAATGATTTTTATTTTACTTTTTAAAGAGAAAAAGTAAAAATTTCAAAACAAGATAATAGAAGGATAATAATGGTTATTACGTTGTGTATTGATATAAGTTTTATATGTTAAGACCACATTTGCTGCTTTATGGAGAATGGTTTGGAGAGGGGGAAAGGTTCAAATAGTACAGGTAGGCCAGTTAAGTGATACTTGTGATTTTGTATTTTTATTAACACTATTCCTGTCAAATTTCTTGATATGCCAGTAAAAAGAGATGTTTTATCACTAAAAAAAAAAGCATGTCCTCAGTGACAAGCTCCTTCTAACTGGGCCCCACTTGTGAATGTGAGACTTTGGGGGACATTTTAGATCTATAGTATAACAGAGATCAAGGTAGCAAGAGTTCACAGGGCAGGGCATCAGGGAGGAGAGAGCTGCACGGAAAATGAAAGAGCTCCGGAGCTCTGCAGCAGGCCTCACTTTGAGGTTTTAGCTAAATATTTCTCAGCTCAGTCACTTGAGAATCCAAGGCTGGACAGCAAACCCTCAGAAAAGATTAGATAGAATAATCTTTGGAGTGCACACAGGAAATAGTTACTGTGTATAGCAGCAAGAATGGAAAGCCTCATAATCCACAGAGAATTGAGTTGAGCATGTAAAAGGCTCTATTGGGGCCAGAGATAAAGCTCAGTGGTATAACACTTGCCTGGAAAGCTCAAGATCCTGAGTTCAGTTCCCAGCACACACACACACACACACACACACACACACGGCTTTATCCAAGTAGTGTGACCAAAATTAGTCATAGATTAAATTACGCTCTGGCTCAAATTTAAGAACAGTATCTTGAAAGGATTAAGATATTTTCCAATAAATCAACTCTAGAAAAAGTTAAATGATATCTATAGGAATACATAAGTATTTAATCTCACACAAGATAAAATTCATAGTGGCTCACATACAATAAAAAGTCATGAGAAAACCAAGCATGTTGGCATACATCTATAATCCCAGCATTCTGGATACTGAGGCAGGAGGTGTGAGTTCCAGCCCAGCCCATGTAATTTAGTAAATGAAGAAGAGGCTGTTTTAAAATTTAAAGAAATAAAAATAAAAAGACCTGATGATGTAGCTCAGTAAGATAGTTTTGAATTCTAGCCTCAGTATCACACACACACACACACACAAAAAAAAAAAAAAAAAAAAAAAAAAAAAAAAAAAAAAAAAAAAAAAAAAAAAAAAAAAAAAAAAAAAAAAAAAAAAAAAAAAAAAAAAAAAAAAAAAAAAAAAAAAAAAAAAAAAAAAAAACAGACATGCAAAGAACTAAGGAAGCATCCATAATTTGAGGAATACAATAGAAACAGACCTAGAAATGAAATGACACACATTATAAAATTAATAACCAGGATAATTAAAGTAGTCATTAGAACTTTATTTTGGCTGGGCATGATGGCACATACCTATAATCCCAGCACTTTGGAGGCTGAGGCAGGAGGATTGCTGCAAATTCCACTGTGAACTACATAGCAAGACCCTATCTCAAAATAAACAAGCAAAAATAACTTTATTCCATATATTCAAAATCCAAATTAAGTGCACTAATAGAGCCATGGAAGGCTTTTTAAAGTCCCAAATAGCACTTGTAAAGATGAAAGCTACATTGAATGACATTAATGACCATTTAGATAGTGCAAATGAGATGATTAGGGAACTTAAAGACAATGTAGTAGAAACTGCAAATTGAAATGTGGAAAGAAAAAAGACTGAAAAATGAACAAAGCATCAATTGTGGAATACATTCCTTTTGCTCAGTCTATGAGTGTGATCTGGAAGCCATTTTTCGTGTCTTTGCCAGGTGTGATCAGAAATACTGCCTCTCCTAAGTGCCATCCAACAGAAAAGCAGTCTCAGAAAGACATTACGCTGTGTCTTCATCTACCTGTTCACTAAATATGACACTGTGCAACTTCTGGCTCTTACCCCAAGTCACAATAACCATGAGAGATAAATATTTCGACCTGAATCAGGATAATGAAGCAGCCACAATAGTGCAACTGTAGGCATTCCCGAAAGAAGACTTCTAGCTCTGTTTCAGCAAATGACAAAAACAATGAGGGGGTTAAATGTGCTGGAAACAAAGGGAAGCATTTTGAAGGAGGTTCATGGCAATGCGTTTTTTACAGTAATAAAGTTTTAACCTAAACATTCACAGTACTTGATAATTACACGTTGAACATGTTGTTTTCTCATCAGAGTAAAAGGACTGGAAGAAATAAGTAAGGGAGTGTACCTGAGAAAATCTACCCAGAATGACCAATGAAGTCATTTGCTTATAAATTTTAAAAGGTAAATCATTATAAAATTTGGTAGCATCCTTTTATGCCAGAATAAAATGGAGTAACAACATATATCAGAAAAGAAAATGTAAGCCAAGGAATTTAAACCATATGTTACTGTCTATGAAGTTAAAAGGAATCAAACTGTTCTCAGTATGTAAGAACTCAAGGGCTATTTCCCTTGTGAGATCTTTCTGAGCAGGCTATTAAAGAATAAGCTTCAGAAAGATGAAAATTACTGTCATAAGGTGGATATTGAACTAAGAGCTAAAACAACACCAATGAGAGGGAGATGTCAGAATGTAATGTCTCAGGTAAGGCAGTTATAGTATGCCTATTAAAAGCATCAAGAGACAATGGGAGAAAATATATTCACACACTTGTGAAATTTTCCAGTAATCATATCAGTAGTAGTAGTATTAGTATTGTTAGACTGAATAATGTGGAGTAGCCAAGGGGCTGACCAGATAGCTCAGCAGAATAAAGCACCTGCTTAGGCAGAGCATAGCAGATGGGGTTCAATCCCTGGCCTGCTGCTCCAGCTCTGAGGGTGCCCTGAGATGACAAATGAAACTGGGTGTGGTGGCACGAGCCTGTAATCCCAGCACCTGGGAGGCTGAAAACAGGAGAATCATTACGAGTCTAATCTACATAGTGAGACCCTGTAGACCTTGTAGACACTGTCCTAGATCCATAAAAAATGTGGGTTGGCCAAAAAGGGCTTAACAGCGTAGGCCTTAAACTGCTGTCCTGTGAAAGGTCTCTTCAACAGGTAGCTCTGGGCTGATATCTACAGAGGAAGGCGACTTCAGAAGAGGTCCCAACCTTACCTAACTGATGAGGGTGGCTTGCTGTGCCAAGATACTGCTGATAGTTTGGTTTATGCTGACCATCTGCTTTCTTGTAAATAATAAATAATGAAATAAAAATCCTTCTCAGCTGAGCCTGATGCCTGGGAGCCTAAGGCAAGAGCTTCAAAAGTTCCAGCCCAGCCTGGCAACTTACATGGCAACACTGTGTCTCAAAATAAAATGAAAACTGAAAAAGGGCTGGAAATGTAGCTCAGTGGGAATGCCCCAGGCTCCATCAAAGCTATGTTTTGGTATAGCAAAGGGGCAGCCCCTCCTTATGCTAGAGCCTGGATCTTAGGACGCTACATTAACCATGTAAATGCTGGTTTTATAGCTAAAGGCTGAGAAAAAAAAATTAAATAGCTTTATATTTTGTGAAAGTCACATCTGAGTGTATAATAAACAATGATGTAAAATGTTATCTGTATCGTGTCATCAATGTAAAATGAATCTTCCTGCAGAGAAAAGAAAATGATATTAGTGGATTAGAGAATGTCCTTGCTTTTTGCTGCCTTTGGGAAGCTTGCAAGTTCAGCTTTTCTCAGCACTAGAAACAGAACAAAGTGTCCATAGCTAATGGCTTTTGTTTATTGGTGCCTCTGGTAAAAGGGAGGCAACATGAAAACAGAGACAATGCCCAGGTTGAAATATACTATTAAAGGGGCCAGGGAGATAGTTCAGTAGCATAAGCACCTGCCTGACAAGTGCAAGATCCTGAGTTTGATCCCTGGTACTGGGGAAAAAAAAGAAATATACTTTTTATTTATTTATTTATTTATTTTGTGGTACTGGGGATCGAACTGAGGACCTTGCGCTTGTGAGGCAGATGTTTATGTCTCTGAGCTATCTTCCCAGCCCAAGAAATATACTTTTAAAGCCTTCAAAAGCAGCTTTTAGTTTGTTAATGAGCTTGTCTGGTATTTGTACTGTAGATCACACCTGGGGCATTTACACTGAGCTGCATCCTGAGACCTTTTTTCTTAAGTTATTTTGAGACAGGGTCTCACTAAGTTGCTATATTGAGAGGCTGGGCTCGACCTTGCAGTCCTCCTGTCTCAACCTCCCAGAGCATCAGACTTACAGGCATGTGCCACTACACCCAGCTGCAAACTGTGCTCTTATTGACATGAAGTGCCTGCTTTGGAGGGGCTGATGGTCTGCCAGCCTAATTTATTTTGAGTGAGTCTATTTAGACTCTCAATCTGTCAAGACAAAAGACTTTAGAGAAATCCTGATTTATCACTTAGACTTGAAACATAGCCATCTGACCTTTCTTTGTCTCCTACTAAAGAAAAACCTTTTCCTAGCTTATTTTTAAATCTCTGATTCACAGACCCATCTGCTTGGTGGTGATCATGAGCTGAAACCTGATATCCCCTGCACTGTTTCTGCCTTTCTGTGGGCTATGCAGAACTGAAAGCTTATCTCAAGGAACAGATCTCAAGTGAGGACATCCTCTCCAGGCCATCCGTGATGAAATTATGGACAGTGGCAAGATTGTGTGGGTCACAAACAAATGCCAGTTGGAAAAGGCATGTTTTCAGTAAACCACTTGAAATTGCACTACTGAATGACTAAGTTTCTGCCTCAGAGAAGAGCTGCATTCCTAACTCGTGATTTCTCTTGCAAGCTTCAGGTTGAGGGAGGACACATAGGATGTGTGAACTCTTCACCCACTCCCCACAGATCTCACTCAGGCCTCCTCTTACAAGCATCTCTCTGCTGCTGGCTTTCTAGATTACTTGCAGTTTGTACTAATGGACTGGCAGCCTGACCACTGCCCTCAGCTCTCTCCTTACACACAGCTGCATAGCAAGGCAGTTCAGCGTAGCTCTCCCCAGCAAGGAGTTGAACTGTTTTTAGTCTGTTCCCTGGGCAAATGATTAGGACAAAAGGAATGGGTGATTATAGAAAGACATCTTTTAAAAGTTCAAAAGTTCACAGTCCTTCCTGACCAATTCCTGGATATGATGTGTCTTTCTGACTGCATTGCATAAAGATGTATTCTTAAAAAACATTTCTTGCCTTCTTGTATGCAATCCTTTCAAGCTAATCTGAATAAGAATAAAATGGTTGGGAAATGTAAAGTTATGATTACTGAATGAGACACATGGATTTTGTAACAATGAAGAAAAAAGGAAAACCCCAGGGAGGAGCAGGGGTGTGGAGAGAAGACAGTGATGAATTTTATTTTTTCGGAACTGCTTCTGGAAGTTTCCCCTTCTTTCTGTAGAAAAATGCCCTATGCTTTGTTCCCAAGCTGCCATGTGTGTGTTCTTTGAAATGAAACCAGCTGTAAAGTTTCCCATCATTCTTGATAGATGACTCTGGGACAGTAGAATCGACACTTGCTTACGTACTTGGTACACAAAACACTTCCAGACACCACCCACACTCAGAGCAATGGGCTGATGTCATGGGTGAATTAAACTGATGGGATCTGACCACTTTCAGGTAACCTCTCTGAGATCCAGGTCTACACTGAGTTATTAGGATTGGACTGGGCAGGAGACCCTGTCACTTTGCACTGACTAATTAACATTAAGTCTTGCTGTATGCAGTGACAACTGTAAATACTTGATTTCCAGAGCTATCACATGTGCCTTCTGGGATTGTTGCATGTGTGCCCACCTCTCCTAACTATATTATCTCTGGAAGGCATTCAGGTTAGCTTTAACCTACTAGGTAGATTTGAGCTAAGCCTGAACTGTTGCTGTGTCCCAGGTGAAAAAGAGATTAGCACATAAATTTAAGAAGTCACTTGGCATTTTAAGATGCACTTTTGAGGTTGAAGGGATTTCTTTTATCTGTTCAAATCTAGGACCCTGAAGGTTATCGCTGAATCTAACTCTGTGGCAGGTCTCACCTTGATGCTGGGTCCTGCTGATAATTTTGTTGTAAGGCAGTGCACACAGATAGCCCAAGTAACTCAGGTTGCTGAGCTATCAGGATCACTTGAGTCCGGGAGTTAGGACCAGCCTGAACAATTTAAGAAAGAACCTGTCACCCAAAAATGCCTTGGCCATTTTAGACTGTGCAGAAAGAGATTAAGGTGACTGTCCTGGGACTGCTTGGCTTTAAGACAGTGGCCCTTGGCTGGCAGCAGAATTTGGGTTTTTGGGGTATTCCCAGTATTCCTTAATCAATAAGGATGGCTTAATGTGCCTAAACTGTTTGTGTAAATGATGTTTTATGCTGGCTAGGGAGATAGCTTGGTGATCTGAGTTCCTGCCTGGCAACCGGAAGGACCCAGATTCAATCCCCAGTACCACATGTCATGCCAGCCCAGGAACCCCAAGTGTACCAAGCCAGCAACTGAAACTGGGCATGGTGGCGTATTCCTGTCATCCTAGTTCTGGGGAGGCTGAGACAGAAGGATCATTATGAGTACAAATCATGTAGTGAGACCCTGCATCCAATTGTTAAAAAATGGAGTTTTATGCTGACAATTGGCTTTTGTTCTGGGATCTGGGAACTTTCTTAGCACTAAGCAGAGAGTACATAGAACCAGCCCCCCAAAAGCTCTCAGGCATTGGATGTCTAATGAACTTTCCCAGGCAGAAGTCTTGCACACATATTGTTGCTGTGTCATTGCTAAGAGTGCACCCTTCATAAGCAAGCCTGCCTGGAAGGTAGAGAGCATAAGGAAGCCTGTTTATAGCCCTCTCCAGACTCCGTCTGTGCCTTTTTCTCTCCAAGATTCAACTATAATATCTTTAGCTATAATAAACCTTAGATGTGAGTATAGCTGTATACTCAGTGCTATGAATTCTAGCGAGTCACCAAACATGACGTGGTCTTGTGAGCCCCCAACATGGTGGGATAAAGTAAATTAATAATTAGAAGATATTCCAATCATAGAATGTCTCACTGGCTACAGATGAGATAATTTGAGCTTCAGGAAGCTAATCCTGGGGCCGGGGAGATGGCCCAGTAGAATAAGAGCTTGCCTGGCAGGCACAAAGACCTGAGTTCAATACCTGGCTCCACAAAAAAAAAAAAAGGAAGCTAATCCTCACAATGTGAAACTCATCTAATATGTTTAAATTCATGAGTTTGTAAGGATCTTTTACAAAGGAGTTGGCATGCCTGTAGTCCTCTTTACCTGGAAGGCTAAGGTGGGAGGCTGGCAAATTTAAACAACTTAGCAAGGCCCTGTCTCAAAATACGAAAATAGAAAAATATCTCTGGGGTATAGCTTAGTGGTACAGTGCTTGCCTAGTATTCATGAACCCCTGAGTTCAATCCCCAGAACTGCCTTTGGAGAATAATAGCAAGCCAAAGCACTTAGAGTTTACCTCTAAACTGGTAAATAAAGGGAAAAGAATAAAGACTTTATCCTGCCTTTCCTAAATGAATTGTAGCATCAGTAACCACATGAGAAAAATAACAGGTGAACAAAAGCATCTTTATAAATATAAGATATATCATATATAGTTACAAATTCCCTATGATGAACGTGATCATTATTCATATCTAAATTGTACCAATAAACTTAATTTAAAAATAAAATAAAACCATTATAATTAATAAATAAAAAAGAATTGCTAGGATTTTCCTATCATCATTTAATAACCACCAATGGATTCATTGGGTCTTCTAAACAGGGAGCATCTCAACTGCTAATTGCCACAGTAACCCTAAGACATTCTGTAGCCCAGGTGTGAGGAGATGACACCACCTGAAATCTTGCTAAAGTGATCAAGCAGACTCAACAGATCTGAGCTCTGCATCAGTGAGATGGGATCCTCAAAAGCCTTGCACTGGGCTTGGTGGTGCATGCCTGAAATTCCAGCACTTAGGAGGCAGAGGCAGGAGGATCACTGTCAGTTTGAGGCCAGCCTGGGATAGCCTGAATTACATAGTGAGACCCTGGCCCAGATAGATACATAGATAGATAGATAGATAGATAGATAGATAGATAGATAGATAGATAAATCCTTAGGTTCCTCAGTCATTTGTCATTCTAGCAAATGTCCATATCATACTTTTTTAACAAAAAATACTTACTTTAGCATAACAGTAGCTGACTATGTGCCTCAGTAGCTGCACAGGGGGAATATAGGAAGAAATCTTTGTGTTCAGCCCCTTGGTGCAATGAACAGCAAGGTGTATGCATGTGTGTCAAAGTGTCAGTGTGTCAGAAGGTGAGTTTTACCCATATTATATGTCATGTTACATTTTGCATAGTTATAATTCAATAAAGAAAATTAAAAATTAGCCCAATTCAACACAATGTTGCATGAAAATCCACTTTTACAACTGTGGGAAGAGGTGAATCATCAAGTAACTCAGCTACTGATGATGACTTGGATCATGTAAGCCAAAGAAGTTGTGACAGTGAGACAGAGCAAGATACAGCAGAGAAGTACAGAAGGAAGACCCTGATTCAAAAGGGGAACCAAACAATAATATAAACAAATAATTGAGGGCCTGCCAAATAGCTCAGCAAATTAAAGTACCTGCAAGCAGGCACAGGGGCCAGGGGTTCAATTCCCAGGCTTGCTATGCTGGCCCCACCCCTAGGGCACACTAAGACAGCAATTGAGACTGGGTGTGGTGGTGTGCACCTGTAATCCCAGGTGGTGTGCACCTGGGCGGTTATAAACAGACAGAGCACTATAAGTCCAATCTATTAGTGAGAACACCCTGTAATCCTTCCCTAAAATACAAAAACTAATAAAGATAATTGACTAGTCAAAATACCTCAAAATGGTCATGTATAGCTGAACAATCCAACTTTAGAACTAGGTTAGAAAGTGTTATTAGGTTCTGGCCAGGAGTAAAACCTGTTGGACAGAATGCAAAAATTGTGATTTGATGTTGAAAATTGTTTATAGCAGGTGAAATGCTACAAGGCATTGTGAAATACACAAATAATGAAATACAAGTAAAACATTCTATACGCATGAATAGTAATACTCAAAAATATACTTCTTATGACAACTCACTCTCCGAACTAAAACTCTTTATAACAGGACTTCATTATTCTAATTGTCAGAATCTAAAGGATTTATGGAGATGTGATAGATACAATGTTGAGATCTTCAGGAAAACGATAATCAAGAGATTTGGGGCTCCGGCCCTCAAGCTCGCTGATCTAGTGAGAATATTTCCGAATCTCCCACAACCTGAACCACCCTTGCCTGGCCTGGTGAGTGTGAGGGAGAGCTTCTGCACTCCCCAGTGCTCCCTGGACCACAGACACAACAGAGGGGAACCACAGGCTCACAGTTGTACCAGAAGAGCTGCAGCAAAAAGGAACTGAACATAACAGCTAGATCCAGGCCAGGCATAACCGGATAATCTCAAACTTAATAGATCGGCACCTGAATCTCATAATGCACTAAGGTCATAAGTGCACCAAAGGTCAGAGGCCAGTGCTATACAAAATGACAAAGACCAGGAGAAAAAGGCAATCTCATGCCTTGAGTCCACCAATGAGTGCAGAGGACACTAGCTCAGCTGAAATGAATGAATTAACAGAGGCAAAGAAACAACAGCTGAAAGGTATAGAGGAACTCAGACCAGAATTAGCACCTGAAATAAAAAAGAAATTTTTGAATACATAGCATCTAAAGTAATGAATCAAATCCAGAAAATATGGGGGAACCTAATGCCCACCCAGAACAAGTGCAGAGAGCACCATTCCAGCTGAAACATATGAATTAACAGTATCACAAGCAAAGAAACAACAGCAGAAAGGTAAAGAGGAACTCAAAACAGAAATGAATTCTGAAATAAAAAACAGAATCCTTTGAAATCATAGCATCTGGAGTAGAGAATCAATTCCAGAAATATATAGAGGAAATCCAATTTGGAAAAAACTCTGCAGTAAAAGAATTAATAGCTACCTCTAAAGAAGACATTGATAAAAGAAATTAGAAGAGTTCAGAAATATGATGGTTTCCTGGAATGAGCAATACAGAAAAGAAATAGATCACATTAAGCAGAGTCAAAGAGATATAGAAGTACTTAAAATCTCAATCATGAGTCTACAAAACCACTTGAGTGAAAGAGAGGACAGAGTTTCAGATCTTGAAGATGCTGGCACAGCTAGTGAAAAGGTGAGAAAGGATCTCTTAAAAACAATGAGGATGCAGAAAATAAATATTCCATCACCTTCAAGATGATTCCAAGATGAACAATGTGAGATTAATTAGCATCAATGAGAATGAAGGAGACAATACAAATGATATAAAAAGAATATGGGCAGAAATAATAGCAGAAAACTTCCCAAATATGAGGAAACAATCCAACATTCGGGTAACTGAAGCAAACAGAACACTAAATAACTTCAACCCAACTAAAAACACATGGAGACATATAATAGTCAAGATCCCAGAAATACAACACAAGAATAATATACTGAAAGCTGCTGGAGAAAAAAAAAGCAGATCATATTCAAAGGAAAACCCATCAGAATTACAGCCGACTTCTCTACACAAACAATGAAGGCAAGGAGAGCATGGAGCAGAGTTCCTCAAGTCCTATATGAAAACAAATTCCAGCCCAGACTACTATACCCTGCAAAACTCTCTTTCAAGTTTGATGGAGAAATGAAATACTTCCACAACAAAGAACAACTAAAGAATTTCGTGATGACAAAGCCATCCCTTCAAAGGCTACTGAAAAATGTTCTAGAGAGAGATCACAATGACCAAAACTCCACGAATGAGAATGGAAGGAACTCACTAAACAGGACAGACAATTAAACACAGGATACAAAGGAGTAAACAACAGCAGGTAAATATCATGACAATCATAAGTCAACACATTTCAATTATAACCATCAATGTAAACGGACTCAATTCTCCAATTAAGAGAAATAGACTGGCACAGTGGATTAGAAAACAAAACCCAAGAATATGTTGTATACAAGAAACACACTTAACTCAAAAAGACATTCATAAGCTTAAAGTCAAAAGATGAAAAACAATACTACATGTCCCAGCACCTCAGAAAAAAGCAGGGGTAGCAATTCTGTTTTCAGACAGTCTCAACTTCAAACCAAGAATGATGAAACAACACAAAGAAGGCCACTATATGTTGGTTAGGGGAAAAATTCAAGAGGAAGAGGTCACACTCATAAATATCCATGCACTAAACACAGGAGCACCCAACTGTGTAAGACAAATCTTAACGGACATGAAAAATCTAATATCCAATACCACAATCTTAACAGGAGATCTTAACACTCCCTTAACTCAAAAAGATAGGTCCACCAGACAAAAATTAGCAAAGAAGTAGCAGAACTGAACCAGAGCTTGGAACAAATGGACCTGGTGGACATATACAGAGTGTTCCACCCAACCACAGCTGAATACACATTTTTTCAGCTGCACAAGGGTCATTTTCTAAAATGGACCACATACTAGTCCATAGGTCTTGCTTAAGTGTCTGCAAGAAAACAGAAATTATTCCATGCATATTATCTGACCACAGTGCAATGAGACTGGAAATAAATGGCAAAATAAACCAGAAAAACCCACTAAATTCATGGAAATTAAACAACACCCTACTCAGCAATCAATGGGTCACAGAAGAAATTAAACAAGAAATTCAACAATATCTACAATTCAATGAAAATTCAACCACAACTTACTGGAATTTATGGGAGGCGATGAAAGCAGTTCTCAGAGGGAAAATCATAGCTATGAACTCACACATTAGGAAAACAGAATGGGAACAAATAAACACCCTAATATTGCACCTCCAACATCTAGAAAAGGAAGAGCAAACCAAACTCAGAGCTCAAAGATGGGAAGAAATCTTAAAGATTAGAGCAGAAATTAATTCAATTGAGACAAAGAAAACAGTTCAAAGAATACACAAATCAAAAATCTGGTTCTTTGAAAGACTAAATAAAGTTGATAAGCCCCTAGCTAACCTCAGCAAAAAGAGCAAAGAAAAAATTCCAGTACAAGCAATAAGGAATGAAAAGGTTGAAATCACCACAGACCCAGTGGAAATTCAGAAGATTATCAATAGCTACTTTGAGAATCTTTACGCTCACAGAAGAGAAGACACAGATGAAATGGACAGATTCCTAAAAAGGTACAAATTACCAAAACTGAATCAAGAAGACAAACTTTTATCCAGCAGGTAATTTCAATAGTTCTACAATTTGTTCCTCAGGAACACAATGGTTTTCATGAAGCATAAATAGTAAAAGAAATTTGTACATTTTTCTCAAATTCCGTGATTATCTTTTTAAAAAAGTCATTTAAATCACATTCCTATTCAATGATCACTTTTATGTTATGTTCAAGATATTTCTTTAAAATAGTTATTGTTTCTTGATTTTTGAATTTTTTTCATTTTTTAAATTAATATTCAGGTTTTGGACTTTATGTAGCTTTTACTCTTCTTAATGTGAAAATAGGTGCTTTTGTATTTATCATACTTTTGTTTTCAACACTGCTGTAGTATGAAATTTCGCATTTATTATTTGTTAAACCCTAAAATCCTATGAGTAAGTTTCAGACCACTGTTTTAGATCCTTCATTTTGTTTTGTGAATTCAGTGAGACCTTTTTTTTTTTTTTTTTTGAGGAACTGGGGATTGAACTCAAGCCCTTGCACTTGCCAGGGAAGTGCTTATTCCACTGAGCCATCTCCCTGGCCCCTCAGTGAGACTTTTTGATGTGTATGTATATGTGATGTACACAACAATCTGTACTGCTGTCTGTCAATTGTATGAAATTATGAACATAGTATGTTTTTATTTTATATATAAAAAATGAAAGATTTAAAAAATGAGAGATTTGGTTTTCTTCAAAATGCTTACATTTTGATGGGAAAAAGGCCTGCCAAGTGAGAAAAGATTTCAACAATTTAGCTGCTATTCTCTTACTTTTTGAAAGCTTTCTTTCAAATTGTCAAGCACATTAAGACACTATTCAATACATGACAGTTGAAGAACAATTCATATCATTTCATGGTTGTAGCTGTTGGCAATATATGCCAAATAAGCCTTCCAAATATGATATAAACCATATGCTTTGGAAAATGTAAAAGCATTTAACACCTTCAATTTGAAAATTGATCCCGCAACTCAGGCACCAGATCTTTGTTTGTGCAGCAATAAAACATATGATGTTGTGAACAAACCTGTTGCACCTATTTCAAAAAGTAAGCAAAATGTCATATTTGACAACTGGTTCACTAGTTACCCATTGTTGTTGCATTTGCTAACAGAACTCTCATTAACCAGCACAGGAACTATTTGCAAGAACAAAATGGAAATTCAAAAAAAAGTTTCAAGTTCACAATAGAGGAATATATAGTATAATCTTTGTATTTCTGAAAGACATGGCATTGACCTCATATATGACAAAGAAAGAGTAGTATTGATACTGTCAAGGTTACACCATGATGATAAGATTGATAGTGAAACTGGGCATGGTAGTGGACACATATAATTCCAGGAAGGGGAAGAGAATAGAAGGGGAGGGTTCAGGGAGAGTTTGGGGGGAAAACAAAGAACCAAGATATACTCTGTATAGATACAAATTCCGTATGATGAATGTGATCATTATGTATGGCTCAAGTGTACCAATAAGATTAATTGTAAATATATTACTTATGCAAACTCCAAGTTTCTTGTAGACAGAGTAGACAAAGTTGCTGGATCTGTGTTGATCAATCCCAGCAAGCGAACCCTAAAATTAAGAGGTACTGGATAATCCCAGCAAACCTGCACCTTTGGTTCCATGGAAGTTCAGGTTGTTTGTGGTTTCTGGCTGCATTCATTGGGTCTTTCCTAGTGTCTTAAACTTGGCTTGATGACCTCCTACCAACTTGAACTTGGCAGCTCCTCACCTTGACACTGGGAACTGCTAAGTGGAGCCTTCCAGCAGCTGCTGAGTTTTAAGTCCAATTGGTCCCTTTCTAAAGTGACAGCTGACCAATTTCCCTCCACTGGGGCCCATGTGAATTGGAAAAACTCATCAGTTACTGCAGTCCTGCTCCATTACTCTGTTTCATTGGTACATTTTTCTGTGGAGGCCTCTGGGGTCAAGCTACCTGTGAGTTGTGGCTCAGGGAGGAAGTGCCACTTGCTCCCTTCCTCTTCTGCATTGAGGTACTTCTCTTTGCTCTCCCTGTGAGCTCCAACTTGCCTTTCAAATACCCACTTCCCGCTGTCTTCCCTTCTTTGTGTTGCTATATTCCAGTGTCAGGACTCTAAATCTCTATGAGGCTTTTTCTCTGCTGCTCACCACTCTACCATCATACTGGAACAAATTCTCAAATTTTATTCTTATCTTCTATGAGTATTTCTAAGTTGAGTCTTTATCATTCGCAAAAATATTTGCTATTTCCTATTCAAGTATTTATTTGTTTATTTGCTTGCTTGTTTTGGGACCTAGACGTTGAACCCAGGGCTGCATGTATGCTACACTAATGCTCTAAAATGGAGCTTATACCTCCATTCTCAATAGCCTTTCTATTCAACCCCAATATTCTTTTATTTTTCCAGTTCTGAAGATTGAACCCAGAGCCTTGAGCATTCTAGGCAAGCACTCTACTAATTAAATTATATACCCATAGGTTTTAGAGACAGCAGCAATGGTGGTGGTGGTGGGGGTTCAGCAGAGAAACAGAAATGGGGGGCAAGCCTTTGTGAACGCTAAACACATGGAGAGGATCAAGGGCAGGGAGACAGGGCCCCAGGGACTTTATGAACTTTTGCTAGGGGCAGAGTTTGAAGGGCAGGTTTAGTGGCACATGAGGAGCTGATTGGAGGCTCCCTTGTGTGGGCGGGAGAGGTCAAAGAAGTTGTACCCAGGGCTGGAGTGGGGAAGGAGGAAGAAGTGGTTGGGAAGATAAGCTATTGTTTCAAGGGCTTCAGTCATATCAGATGACCACCATAATAATTCAGCAATTCATACTAGGGCAATAACCTATCATCCATCTTTCTCAAGTACTTTTGTAAGTTGCTTTAAAGTGTTTGTCAAGTAATCTTAACATCTGTAGCATCTTGTCATTGGAATCTGTTGGTTGTCTTTTATGTTTCAAGCTGAAACTTTCATGGTTGTTTTATGCTGAGTAATTTATCCTGGATATTCTGAATATATTACAAAACTCCAAATCTCACTTAAATCCTATGGGGACTGCTGATTTTTTTGTTTTAGCTGGTAATCTATCTGATTAGCTTTATAGTTCAAATTTCTTGCTTTTAATTAATGGCACATGGGGAAACACCCAGAGGCCAAAACTGTGAAGAGACTAGATTTAATTTTATCTAGGTACAGGCAGACTGAAATTGTTTCCTTTGCTATTTTTATGTACTGGGAATTGAACTCGGGACCTTACACTTGTCATGCAAGAGCTATGCCACTGAACAACATCCCCAGCACAAGGCAGGCTAAAATTGGAATGATATCAGCAAATATCTGGAGGAGAAGCTAGGTATGTATAGGATTTGGAAGTTTGTGGTCCCAAGGAATCTAGATGAAAAGTTTGAGGTCAAATCTACAAGGACAATCAGTACATATGTGCATATAGAGCTGGGTCGTCTGGCCTCAGTGAGACTTCAAATCCACTCCTAAATTTCTTTGTGACCATTAGTTCTGTTTGCTGAGGGGCAGAATGGACTCCTGCTGTTTGTAGGACACCCATGTTTATTAGGAATGTATTTCTTGGGTCAGGCCTGACACCAGCCACCTTCAGTGAGCAATAGTTCCAGGGTCACTTCAGGTTTTTTCTTCTGCAGTGCCTTCCAGACCTTCCTCTGGTGTATACTAGTCATTGGTCAGCCTCGAACCAAATGGTGATCTCTTCTAGTTCATTTTAGACAGTTTAATATGTTAGTCAAAAATAGTTCTATGAATGTACAGCTAGAGGATGAGCCTTTTGGCTCACTAGCACTTTTGTAGATTTACTTCACCAGGGTCTTCCCTTTACAAAAAAAGTAGGTCCCACATTCCTAGGATCATAGTTTCAGCAGCTACAAAGTAAGGTTCTCCTCCCTCAGGGCTTTGGATTCTATGAGGTCTTGATTGGCCACTGTCTCTTCAAACATGAAATTTCTTAGAGGGCTGGACACTAGGTCAAATAAAATATACAAGGATTTCCATATTCTCTCTGAGCATTCATTAGAGGGTTTACAGGGGTGGTTTGTTCTTCACAGTGCTTGGAATCAAACCTATAATCTCATTCATTTTAAGCAGACTCTGCCACTAAGCTACATTGTCAGCCTCAGGAGTTCTCTTTCCGATTTTTCAAACCAGGGCTAAAGGGCATCTCCTGGCCCCCTTTAGTTCTGAATTTCAATCTGCATTAAGTTCAAGGTGGAAAATATTGGAGGCAAAAGAAAGATCGATTCAATATCATTTCAATGGTAGTGAAAATTCTGTTCTTCCCCAGTTCACCTGCTATTATTTTTTTCAGAGCCGTCAAATAACTGGCCCATGCATTTAATCCAGGTTTTATAGTGAATGAGATCTGTGAAGTTTGTTTTCCAGGCATGGTACAGCCACTGTTATCTCAGTTCTGATATTTTCTTGTTTTTACAATTAAAAGCAGGTTTCAGGGGGGCTAGCCTATGTCTTTACAGCTTCACGTCCAAATGTATCAGAATTTATGCTTAAATATGTCAAACCATGTTTAACTTGGGAACACAATCATGTTTCAGGCTTTTTACAAGCCTTATCTGGCTTTGAGTTTTCATTGCACTGTCTGTATTCCTCTGTAAGCATACACAATTTCAGTAGGTCAAGGACAGGTGAATGGTTTGGGTCTGCTCAACCTCTTACCTTTGTATACAGTCTCTAAGATCTACCCAAGACTCAGGGAGACTTTATCAAGACATCTATGGATATCTTGCCTCCAAGGTCACCTTGTAAATTCCCAGCAGACCAGTGAATCACTTGCCCCAAACACCCTGAAAGGTCAGCAATAAGGCACTGCTGGCCCCTCCATGTATTTGCTGTTGAGATTATTGCTGACAGTGCTCTAAGTCATGTGAGTCATTTCTAACAGCAGCAGCAATAGCACTAAAGCCTGTTTCCTTAGCCTATTCTGCCATGTCCTGAATGAATTATAGCACACATAGAGCTGAAGGAAAAATGGGAGCCATGATAGAAAGAAAAAATATATCACAGACTGCACCATTCTGAGCCACAGCTGAGTCATTTTGAAGAATTAAGTAAATACTTATTTTGTAATATGAGTTTGCTTGATTCCAAGTGTACAGAGACACTTGTTTGTGACAATTTTTGCCCACCGTTTTGAGTCTTTTTTTGTCTTTTTGAGACAGGGTCTCACTATGCAGTTCAGGCTGGCCTTAAACTCACTTTGTAGCTCAGGCTGGTCTCAAACTCACAACAATCCTCCTGCCTCAGCCTCCCAAGTGCTGGGATTATAGGCATGTGCCACCACGCCTGGCTTTGGAGTCTTTTTTGGGAGGAGATTTTGACAACCTCCTTTCATCACTGTGCCAGAACCAGAGTTACCTTACATTTTCTAGCAGCAAAAATAATGGAAGAGTGCAACTCACCTGCCACCAGCCCCAAACTTAAACTTAAAATCACGACAAACTCCAGGAGTGCAGTTGCTTGGTTGTTGACAGATATCTTCAAAATGAAACATCTACTGCCTGCTTGTAGTGTGATAAAGAACCCACACTTATCCATCAAATATGCTTTTTGAATACCACACTCCACCATTTTTTTCCTCTGTATTCCAGAATTGAATTTCCATGACTTTGACCCCTAGAAATTCAGCCACTTTCCCCAGTTAAGATATTCAGGGCAACAGCGAACTGCATAGTCAGACTGACTACATCTACAGAAACATCTTCCATGTTATCATTTTCATCCTTCCTATCAAGCAAGGTGAAGTTGTATGCCAGTGACACAGGTGTTAAGAGAGTAAAGTTCAAGAGGGGAAGCAGGTAAGGAAAAATGAGGGTCAGGCAGGAGGGAAGATATTTTTGCAGTACATGTTTGCAGTGTATAACGTTTACATTCCTTCTGTGGAATCTGTACCTGTGTATAACACATCTTAATTCCTCCTCCTCCTCCTCTCTCTCTCTCTCTCTCTCTCTCAATCTTGTAAATTTTCATTGTATGTACAAAGAGTTCGCATGGTCTCTTTCATTGAGTGTGTGTGTGTGTGTGTGTGTGTGTGTGTGTGTGTGTGTGTGTGTGTGGCCTGGATAATCCACCAAAGGATAATCACTTAGTCCAACTTGATGAAGCCAATATCCTTCATGTACTGAGTGAAACACTGGCAACACATGTTCAGCCTGTATTTCCAGATCAGACTGTGTCGGTTTGAGCAGATGCAGAAAGAGCAAGAGTCCCAGCTGAATTTCCTCAGGTGGCTCCAGTAGAGCTGCTGGTGACCCATGTTGCTTCCAGAGGTACAAAGAGGCAAAAAGCCTTCTTTATCTCATTTACTTTCCTTCTTTTCCCCTCCCTCCATTTCTTGATTCCCTTCCCAGTTGAGATAGAGCCAACTCCCTACTTACGGTATCTTTTATTTTGCTCTTTGAGAAACCATGTTATATTTAAGCTTCCATGTCTGACTTACTTTACATAGCATTATGATCTTAAGGTGCATCCACTTTCCTACAAATGATTCCATTTTATCTTTCTTTATAGCAGACTAATATGTCACTGTCTGTAAATACCATATACTTTCATTCATTTATCTGTTGATGAACATATAGTCTGCTTCCCACATCTAGCTGTTATGAATTGTGCTGCTATAAACATGGGTACCCACATGCCACTGTTATATGTTGTTGTTAACTCTTGTCAAAAACATCAAAAATGGAAACAGCTAGGTCAGATGGAATTTCTCATTTTAGTGTTTTGAGGGTTCCAGGGCCAGGTAGATAGCTTGATAGAATAAGCACTTGCATCGAAGCACAAGGGCCTGAGTTCAATCCCCGGTTCTGCCAAAAAAAGAAAAGGGAGGGTTCCAAATAATGATTTCTGTAACAGTTGTGCTAGCTTACATTCCCACCGATAATGGTGAAGGGTTTCTTTTCCCCACATTCTCACTAACATTTGTTATTGATTCATATCTTAGTGAAAGTGATTTTTTTCTGGAGTGAGATGGAATCATTCACTTTTAATTTGCATTTCTCTAATGGCCTCATGATGCTGAACACATTTTCGTGCATTTATTGGCTGTTGGTACTTTTTCTGAGGAGATAAATGTGTGTGTGTGTGTGTGTTTATTTCTTTTCCTTGCCTACTTATTCTTGCTAATGTTTTGAGTATTTGTGTTAAACCAGAATACTGGTCATGGGGATCCTTATCTTGTTCTTGATTTTAGAGAGAAAACTTTCAGCTTTTCCCTCTTTAATATGATGTTGGCATTACATTTGTCATAGATAGCTTTTATTAGATTGAGATATATACCTGTTTATTCACTTTTTTTAATCATGAAATGATGTTGGACTTTGTTAAGGGCTTTTTCTGCTTCCATTGTGATGAGTGTGTGATTTGGGTCTTTGCTTCTAGTTATATGGTGTATTACACTTATTATTTTGCATATGGTGGACTATCTTTCCATCCCTGGGATGAAACCTACTTGGTCATGATGCATGATCCTTTTGATAATTTGTTGCATTCTGTGTGTCAGTATCTTGTTGAGGATTTTTGTATCTATATTCATCAAGGAGATGGGCCTGTAGTTCTCTTTTTTTGTTTGTATCCTTGTCTGACTTTTGGAATCAGAGCTTGGGTAGTACTCCTTTCCTTTTTATTTAATTAAAGTGAAGAGCATCATATTAGATCTTCCCTGAAGTTTTTGTAATGGACCTATCCTGACTTGAGGTTTTCTTAGGAGGTAGGAATATTTTATTAATACTTCTTTAATTTGATTGCCTGTTACTGGATTATTCAAAGTTTTAAAATCTTGGTTGAATTTTTGTAATTCACATATATCTAGGAATCTATATGTTTCTTATGGATTCTCCAATTTATTGGCATACAGGTTTGTAAAGTGATTGTTAACAATTGTTATACTTGTATTTAAATGTTCCCCCAAAGCCTCATGTGGTCATAGGTGGGATTTTTCGGAGGTGGATGGATATAGAGTGTATGATACTGGAATTGATTCATGATGCAGTGCCAGGATCCAGAGCACTGGATTAAGGGCAAGAGTGCTACCACCCTAAGTAGCCTGGGTAAGATGTAAGGAATAGAAGGACCTGTAGTTGTCCCTTGCTTGTTTTGCTACCTTCTGCCTGCCTTGAACTGTTTCTCCTATGCAATGTCTGTCTGCCATGCCACTGTACTTTGGACTGAAACCTCTATAAACTGTGAACTAAATAAACATTTCCTTCTTTAACTTTGGGTGTTGGGCATTTTGTTTCAGAAACAAGGATGTAACTAGGCCAGAATTTGGTACCAGACAAGTTGGGTTGTTGCTGTGACTGTACCTGACTATAGTTTGGGAGCCTTTGTAGCTGGCTTGTGGAAGGGGATATGAAAGGTTGTGATAGGAAAGGTTGGAGATGCCAGCTATAAAAGTAGAGCTGCTGTAATCCCTGCACTCGGGAGGCTGAGGCAGGAGGATTGTTGTGAGTTTGAGACCAGCCTGAGCTATAAAGTGAGCTTAAGGCCAGCCTGAACTGCATAGTGAGACCCTGTCTCAAAAAAAGACAAAAACCAAGAAGTAGAGCTGGAATGCCTTATGCTGCATTTGATGGGAGGTTCTGATCAGAACTGATAGAAATTCTGCTGGTAAAGACCAGGTTTAGGAGGTTTCTGCTGGGAAGAAGTACTACATTGGCTGTTGAACTCCAGATAATGTGTTATGCCTTGGTAGAAAGTTTGTCTGCATTTTGCTCATGTCCAGAGACTTTGCCTAAGACTGAGATTAAGAGTATCAGACTAATTTATCTTGCAGAAGAAAGTTCCAAACAATCTAATGTTGAGGTGGCATGCCTACTGTTGGGGGATTTTAGCCAGATTTGTATTGAGAATCCATAGGAAAGAACCCAGAAGTATGATTCAAAACATTGTAAATTTGGCAAGAAATGAAGCTTCAGTAAAGTTATGACCTGCAAAGAAAGAAACAGAAGAGAAATGAAATTGGCTGCTGAAAAGGCTAGCAAAACTAAGTATTTCAGATTACAACAGATAAGGTGGCCCAAGGACATCACAAGGACCAAAAGGACTCCAGTCTTTGCAATGTCGGAGTTGCAAAAGTGAAATACTTTGCTTTAAGAAGAAAGCTCCAGGGCAACGTGTTCCAGAATGCCAGTGGCCTAGGGAAGTTGTTCCTCAGGATTTGGTTCATAGACACTCGACATATACAGCCAAGGGAGAAGAAAGCCTGGGTACTACTGCAGCTGGCAGCAGACCTTGGCAGCATTCATGTGGTGTCAGTTTTAGATTCATTCAGAATGCAAGAGTTGTGGCACCAGAAAAGTTTCTACTGAGATTTCAGAAGTCCTGGGAGTCCAGGTATTGAGCCCCTAAGAAGACAATGTGTGAATAAGATGTGAATGTGAAGGCAAAAATGCAATGGAGATACCAGAAGTTTGGAGAAGCCAGGAATGTGGATCATCTGAGGAAAACTTCAAGGAAAGAGCAGAGCTATCCCCAAAGACAAGCCCTGGGAGCTACAACTACAAGCAGTTCTACAGGAGTGGAGCCACTTTGAAGTTCACATCTTGCCACAGATTTCCAGGGATGCAGGAAGTGGGAACTGTGGGTTTTAATGTTTGCTCTGCTGGATCTTGGACTTCCTTTGGTCCTATTTCTTTGTAGTCTCCTATTTGTACTTTTTTTTGACATGGTAACATCCATCTTGTGCCACTGAATGTTGGAAGTGTTTTAACATTTTTTTCATTTGTAGAGGGTCTTACAACTGAGTTTCCCTTACATCTCAGAGAAAACTTTGGACTTGGACTTTAATGCAATGATGAAATGTAGAGATTTAGACACTCTTGGAAGTGGACTAAATGTACTTTGCATAAAGGGATATACATGAGTTTTTGGGAGGCAAGGAGAAGAATGTTATAGCCTGCCTTTAGATGTACCACCAATGCCTCATGCAGTCAGAAGTGGTGCTTTTTCAGAGGCGGCTGGATCTAGAGAGTGTGATACTGGGATTGATTCATGGTGTAGTACTAGGATCAAGAGCACTCAGATTAAGGATGTGAGTTGTAACTTCTTCAGATAACTCACTATTATTGTGGACTTTTGGACTGTATTTGATTGTGTCACTGAGTTCAGACACCTATAAGGGCTTAATGACAATGGAGTGCCCATCTTTGACAGGTCTAGACAAAAAAAGGGGGATACAAAGGAAGAACCATGATGTGTATGTGTAGACAGTACGGTTAGGATAAAATATGCAGTAGTTCTGCATAATTCTATGAGAAGCAAGATTTGTACTAATAGTGGTTGGACCAGATATTATGTTGGCTTCTAGTACTATGGGCAACCACTAGGAAGATAACAAGGTAGAAAGTATTAATTATTGAAACTGTTATATAATTCAGCCTTAAAAAAATAAGATAAGTATATATCTACATTCTCTTAATTCACTGTTTAGAGAGATCTGCTATAATAGTGTCTGTAAGTATAATATCAAGTATGCACCTTGTACGATACCAAACGATTACGAAAACAGTTTGCAATGTATTAATTATTGAATCTGTCCTGTTAATTTGATTTGAAACTGTCTCATTGCTATTTGTTCTTCAAAATGAATGAATGAATAAATAAATTAATTAACTAAAAAAGGATGTTAATTGTGCCCACCCTAAATGGATTGGATAAGATATAAGAGATAGAAAGATCTGAGGTCAAGCCAGGAATGGCAGCACACATCTGTAACCTCAGCTGAGGCAGGATGAGAACTGCTAGTTTAAAGCCAATCTAGAGTACATAAACAAGTCCAAGGCCAGCCTGTACTACATGGAAAGACTGGAAGGAAAGAAAGAAAGAAAGAAAGAAAGAAAGAAAGAAAGAAAGAAAGAAAGAAAGAAAGAAAGAAAGGAAGGAAGAAAGAGAAAGCAAGCTGTGGTTGTTCTTTGTTCCTTTGCTACCTTCTTCCCACCGTGAACTGTTTCTCCTCTGTCATATCTATCTGTCTTGGAGCCAGCCAATTATGAGCTTAAACCTCTACAAAGTGTGAGGTAAATAATCCTTTCCTCCTCTAATTTAGGCATTTCTGGTATATAATTTAGTAGTAGAGCAACTGCCTAGTATACAAAAGGCCCTAGGTTCAATCCCCAGTGCCACAAATAACAACACAATCAAACAACTAAACAACCAAAAATTTTAGGTTTTAAGTATTTTGTCTCAGCAAAGAGAAAAGTAACTAAGACAATAATCTCCTTGATTTTATTTTATTTTTCAGAATGGGGGATTGAACTCAGGCCCTTGTACTTGTCAGGCAAGTCCTTATTCTACTGAGCCATCTCCCCAGACCCTGATCTTCTTGATTTCAGCAGTATCCATTGTGATTTAACCTTTTTCATTTCTAATTGCATTGGCTTGTGTTTTCTCTTTCCTCTATTCTTTTCCCTTTGGTTGATTTAGCTAAGAGTTTGGCTATTTTGTTTATTCTTTCAAAGAAACAACTATTTGTTTCATTCATTCTTTGTAATGTCTTTTTTTTGTCTCAATTCGTTGATTTCTGCTCTGATATTTACGATTTTCTCCCTTGTACTAGCTCAGGGTTTAAATTGTTCTTGTTTTTCTAGAACCTTGCAGTGCATCGTTACATGGTTTATTTGGGTTTGCTGTTTTGTTATGTTGGCATTCACAGCTATACACTTCCCTCTTAGGATTGATTTCCTTGTGTTATTGTGTCTCAAATTCTGTTTTTTTGTTGTTGTTGTTGTTGTTGTTTGTTTGTTTTGTATTTTTGAGACAGGGTCTCACTATGCAGTTCAGGCTGGCCTTAAGCTCACTTTGTAGCTCAGGCTGGTCTCGAACTCACAACAATCCTCCTGCCTCAGCCTCCCGAGTGCTGGGATTCAAATTCTGTTATGTTTTACTGGTATTGTTTAGTTTTAGAAACTGTCTTTCTTCTGTAATTTCTACTGTTACCCATTGATTATTTAAGAGTGTGTCCAAGTGTAATTTCTAGTTTTACTGTGCTATGATCTGATAATATTCATGGTCTAATTTCTATTCTTTTGCATTTGTTTATTGGCTAGTAAGTTGTCTATTTTGGTGAGTGCTGCTGGGCTAAATGGGTATTCTGTTGGGTAAAATGCTCTGTGGATATTTACTAAATACACTTATTTGAGGATTTGGTTCAACTCTGATGTCTTTGTTAATTTTTTGTCTAGTTGATCTATTTGTAATAGATCAGAGACACTGAGTCTATCATTATGGTTGTGTATTTATTTGATCTTTTATGTCCAGTAGTAAATTGGTTTGTAAAGTTGGATGTTCTGTTGTCTGGTGTACATATGCTAATACTTGTTACCTCTTCCTGTTGGACTATTCTCTGTATCAATATGTAGTGATTACCCTTTGTCTCTTTTTTTTAACTAAAAGAGCTGACAAGTTTATTTTCACATTTCACAATACAAATGAAACTGTACTTTCTGCACTTTTGTTTATCGTACTTCTCCCTTCAAAACTATTCTTTGATAGGAAGGGGCAGCAAGTCTTCATTGTCATTCATGCTGTTAGAAAACACCTAGAGTCACAGCACCATGATCCTGTGGTGAAACAGAACAAACAATAAAACACTGATCCAGAAAGGCTGTCCCTCCACCTTATCTGTCTGGCTGAGTCATTCCTGGTTGAGTGGGCACCATCATGGGCCAAGCCAGTGGTCGCATCATTGGAGGCCCAGGCATCATTGGTATGTGGCCTCCCAAGGGTGGCCTCATTCCAGGAGCAGGTCCCACAGGTACCATCCTGGGACTAGGGGGCCCATCACTGGCATCATGGGAGGGCCTCCCATATGGGATGGTGGCATCATACCAGGGCAAGGAAGACCCGGGAGGCTGGGTGGAGGTGGGATCATAGCCCCTGCTGGGGGAGGAGCCAAGAATGGAGTAGGAGGGATCTTTCCTTGTTGAAATGCAGCCATTGTTTTGTCAATTAGGCTCTGACCTTGCTTTTCCGTCCATTTCTGATAGTAGTCTTTCACATTCTCTTTATGTTTCCTACCACTGCAGTGAGTCTTTCTCACAGAATGAGAGTCATGGGTGAAGTACATATCTCAATAGTCACAATGAAACTTAGCCATATTGCTCTATAGGATGTTGGCAGCTCTCACCTTTGTCTCAATTGATCAGTTTTGGCTTGAGTTCCACTTTGTCTGAATATAGGATAACTACATATATTTTTGGAGAGGTCCCCTTTGCATGGAGTATTGTCTTCTATCCTTTGAATTTTTAGTCTTGTGAGTTACTGCTTTGGGTTAGATATCTTTCTTGTGTACAACATACCATTAGATTTTCTTTCTTGATCTATCCCACCAACTTATGTCTTTTGACTGGGGAATTAAGACCATTCATGTTGAGAGTTATTACTGCAGATATTGACTCATTCCTGTGATTACCTTATTTTCTTGTTGCTGATTCCTTGTATTTACCTTCTAATTAACTACTCACACTACATAGTGTATTTATCCTGTTATACCTTTTGTCACTGTTAACTTCATTTCTCTTTCTAAAACATCCTGAGAATTTTTGGAGTGCTGGTTTGGTGGTTATAAATTTCTTTATGTGGAAATACGATTTCTCCTTCAATTTTAAAAGACAGTATTCCAGGATATATCGGCATGAGTTGGAATTTATTTTCTTTTAGGGCTTGAAACACTTTATTCCAAGCTCTCCTGGACTTTCAGGGTTGCAGTGAGAAGTCTGCTACAACTCTAATGGGTTTACACTTATAAGTGCTTTTCTCTGTTTTTCAGATGGTCTTCTTGTGTTACACTTCTGGGATTTTGATTATAATGTGTCTTGGACAGATACTTTTATGATTATGGCTATTTGGGGTTCTTGGTGTGTGTGTGTGTGTGTGTGTGTGTGTGTGTGTGTGTGTGTATGTGTGGTCAGTTCAGCCTGCCCTGGAGGTGGGGCTGGCGCAGCATGTGGTGCTGGGGATCAAACCATGGTCTCTGCACTTGACTAAGCTTACCTAAGCAGGAACTTTAGATTGCTAGCTATCTTACTGGCCCTATTTGGGATTCTATATTCCTCATTTACTGTATGTTAAATTCTTTTCTCTTATTTGTAAAGTTTTCTGTTATTATTTCAGTAAATAGATTTTATGCTACTTCTGCTGTCTTCTGCTTTTTCATTAATTCTAATTAACCTTAGATTAGTCTTCCTTGTATGTTCCAAGAGCTGTTGGAACCATTTTCCATGTTTGTTTTGTTGTGTCTAAGGTATCTCTCATATACTGCTCACCAACAACGTTCCTGTCTTCTAGTTGTGATACTATCTTCCCATTGGTCACTTCTGCTATACATGCTTTAGATAGAATTTTTACTCTCCTGAATTTTGATTTGAAATCTTTTTATGGGCTCTAGTTCTTTTCTATGTTGATCATTTATATAGTGCATTATTTTGATTAGTTCTGTCAGTTTATTTTTTATTTTTTTGTCTTTTTGAGACAGGGTCTCACTATGCAGTTCAGGCTGGCCTTAAGCTCACTTTGTAGCTCAGGCTAGTCTCAAACTCACAATAATCCTCCTGCCTCAGCATCCCAAGTGCTGGAATTACAGACATGCGCCACCATGCCTGGCTCTCTGCTTGTTTTTTATTCTTGTCTTCTGTAGACCAGCTGGTTATTTCATATATTTGATCCATTACCTATTTGTTTATATCTTTTGTGATCTCACCAAATGACTTGTTTTGTTATCACTTCTGTTATCTTTTTAATAATTCAGGTATGCAGTTTTTGGTTTCTTCCCCATCAGTGTCCCATGGATCAGCTTTGGGGGAATTGGAAGTTTTAGAGACATTTTGTTGACTTGTCTTCTCACATTTCTATTTGTTTGCTCATTGTGTTGAGTTCGATTCAGTGGTAAGATTTATTTGAGATCTCTTTATTTACTCTGGAGATATCTTCATTTGCTGGTTACTTTTTAGCAGTGCCACCTGGGCATGACTATTGGCCTTTGTCTCAGTTCCAGGATCCAACCACCCCTGTATACATCAGAGGAAAGTTGGTAGCATGTTTATTCCAGCACCCAGTTCTCCAAGTATGGGTGACAATATTGTTAATGACCTCCAAGTAATCCAAATATTGGAACCCTGAGAAAACCACTTAATAACACCAACTATGAGGCTGGGGAGATAGCTTAGTAGAATAAGCGCTTGCCTGGCAAGTACAAAGGGCCGAGTTCAATCCCCAGTTCTGCAAATAAAATAAAATAAAATAAAACCAACTATGTCACCTTGGTTATAATAATAAAATCAGTAACAGTTATAGTATCAAAGTCAAACTGGATATTTAAATACACAAAGGCCCAATAATGTACTGCCCTTAACCACATAAAAGAGAATTATAATTACAGTATGAACACCAAGACAAACTAGATATTAACATACTGTTGATCTACGGTAAATATCTACAAAACCTTATTTCCACAAACAGTGGAACAGTATTCAACAGTTGTAGTATAAATTTAACTAGCTATCTAGAGATTTCATAAAACTTAATGGTTATACTAGTAAAAGTAGATGGGGTAAGTAACTGGAGAATGAAAAAGTAAAATATGAAAAATTAATGGGATATGAGATGGAGTTGAGAAAAGTGAGATGGGAGCCCTGGTGAGGAGTAAAAGGAAATTTTGTAGTGTTAAAAAAAAAACAGTTACAATGGGCCAGGGAGATGGCTCAGTAGAATAAGCACTTCCCTGGCAAGCACAAGGGCCTAAGTTCAAACCCCAGTTTTGAAAAAAAAGAAAAGTAAGAAGAAAGATTGAGCAAGAAATGGAATAAAGAAGAAAAACAGAAAGCAAAATACAGGAAATAAAAATAAGAAAGCAGAGAGAAAACTGAAAGGGGTAAGAGAAAAAGAGAAGCAAAGAGGAAACCAAAGAGAAAAAAGGACAGTAAAAACCCCAACCTCCCCAAAAAGCCAATGAAGGAAAAAAACAATGGTTAAAGACAGGAAAAAATATATAATGTCAAAGAAAAAATTCCTCTGTTTTTGAATCAGTGGTTTCTTTCCAAGATGCTTCTAAGATCTTAGAATCCAGCTGATCATGATTTTCTTCACCAGGCTTTAGAGCCTATGTCTTTTTGAGGTGTCCTACTCACACCAGAGACCATTGTTGGTTCACTCCTGGTTATGGTTACTGTCCAAACCAAAGCATCTCCTTGCTTACATTGGTAGATGGGAAAATCAGTCAGCCCTCTTGTGTCTACTGGATGTAGGCCATGGGGTGAGAGTTCAAGCGGGCTGTTGAATTTAATGTCAACACTTGCAGGGTCCAGAGGTTTCCTTCTCTCACCAGGCATTGTCCTCATCAAGAGTTGGTCAGTCCACTGTTCCACTGCCCCAACTTAATTTTGGTGGCTGTTCATGCTGTGCACAGATCCCTGTGGCCCGATTTGTTGTGTCCAAGTGATGTTGTTTTTAAAGGGAAAAGTATAGGCTGGAAGTAAGGAGCAACTTGGACTCAAGGACATGGGAAGATAAAACTGTGCATGTTTTATATCCTTTGGCTCACAATGTGTGTCACCCCTGTAGAAAAATCAGAACCAGGAGTATGGGATAATGCAATGGTCACACTTGTTACAGAAAAGAATTTCAATAAGTTTTTGAAACAACTCATTTTGAAACAGAGTGGCTCTGATATAGAGCCAAAGGGAAGCCAAAATCGTTACTTAATATTTCACACTTTAATTTTAATTTTTCCATTCTGAATTGAATATAGCTGTATTTCATGAATATATTCAATCTGAGATTCTTTATCATTCTTAGGTGAGTTGAAATACTTATATTCAGTATGTCTTAATACAGGGGACTTTGTCCTCCAAATGACATTTGGCAATGTCTGGAGATATTTGGTTTTACAATGAGGTGAAAGGGGTACTACAGATCTAAGCCAAGGATGCTGGTAATTATCCTTCACTACAGTCTGGCCTGCATAAGAGAGAAGTTTTTCTAGATGCTGGGAATTTTAAATTGTGTGTCTTAGTAACTATCTTCTATAGATGCAATCACCACCATTGCTGGGCTGTCAATAACTTAGCTCCCATCTAATTAATGACCACCACAGAATGTTCCGTATACTTACTCCCAAAGGAGCCTAATCACTGCACCACATGATCAGCAAAATTATCTTAGTTACTTTTCTCTCATTGCTGAGACAAAATACCCAACACCCTAAATTAAGAAGAGTTGGTTTAACTCAGTTTGTGGAGATTTCAGTCCATAATCAGCTGGCCCTAAGGCAGGGTAGAATGACCACAAGGGCAACTGTTCAAGGCAGCAGAAGAGAGCAAAAGCACTAAGAGAATAAAAGGGAAAAGAAAACTTTTTTCTCTCTTATACCATATGTGGGTTGCCTGCCCACACCATCTCCATTCTCTCTTCTTCCACAAGCTCAGTATGTTTACAAAATGAGGAGCCTGGTCCCCTCCTGAGTCACTTAAACTTCTAAACTTCTCAATTCTCAAGTGTACACAATATATTAACCATTATGCCCAACAATCTGATGTTATGGAAGTGTTCAGAATCTCCTCCACTTACAGTCCTCCAGGAACCTTGACTCACAAACCCCTCAACCACTGACCTCTAGAACACAGACTTCATAAAAGTAAAGCCTCACATAGGCCACACAGAACATAAGCCACCCACACTCACTGGTTCCATCACCCCTAACCACTGTCTCCTAGAGCATCTACATCCCAGACACGCACCACTCACCACTTTGAAGCTTGAGAGCCATCACTGCTATGCTTACAGCAAGAAAGAAAGCTGAGTAAACTGAAAAACAACAACTCTCCCTAGATATATCAGATTGTAGGTGGTTGTTTAAAATGGCATCTTTCTAAATACTACTGTGTTCAAACATCTCCTCCTATGTTGCCTAGCATCTCTTTTGTGAACTGCTTCTAATAGGCTTGGCCTATTTTTCTATTGGTGTTCCTATCTTTCTGTTGTGGCTGCAGATTTCTTTTTCATTTTTTGTGTAAGGAATTGAACTAAGAACTGTGCACATGTAGGCATTGTGCCACTGAGCCATATCCTGGCTGTGGCTGATGATTTGCCAGGATTATCACACTAGATAGCACTTTTAGTTGTTATTTATTTGGGTCGATTTTTTGTTTTGGTTTTTGAGACAGGGTCTCATGTAATTCAAGCTGGCCTTGAACTCACTATGTAGCCCAGGCTGGTCTTGAATTTGAGATAATCCTTCTGCCTCAGCCTCCCAAGTACTGGGATAACAGGAGTGTGTCACCACACTCAATTTTTTAGTGGTTTTTAGGCATTTAAAATTTCTCCGATGTCTGTTAACTTTATGGTTTCCTTCATTGAGCAGACACCCTCTTAAATGTAACATTTGTAAAATTTTTACCTTACAGCCTGTGCATTTTTGATTTTTATATGTGTTTGGTGCAGGGTCTCCCTATTCAGCTTGGACTCCTAGTGATCCTCCTGTTTTCAGCCTCCCCAGTGCTGAAATTACAAGCATGTGCTCCCACACCCAGTTTAGGTGGTCAGCTCAGCACACCTGGGGCTGGAGCCAGCGTGACATGCAGTTCTGGGGATCAAACCCCGGTTCCTGTACTTGCATGAGGAGGCACTTAGTCCACTGAGCTATCTCACTGGCCCTGTGATTTCTCTTTATACCTTTCCTCAATCCTTTTAAAAAGGGCTTTAAGGAGCTGGGGAGATAGCTCAGTAGAATAAGTGCTTGCCTGGCAAATACAAGGTACTGAGTTTGATCTCTGGTACCACCAAAAAACAACATATATCAATAAAACAAAATAAAAAAGGGCTTTAAAATAGACTCAGTATGAATATGTGCAGAACACACTAAAGTCTTGTGTGAAGAGTCAACTTCCTACGTCACTTCTCACTCTCATGAAGTCACTTTTATTTGATAGCAACAGTAGGTTCCTCCCTTGTGTGGGGGACAGCATCCTGTAAACCTAACACATGCTCACAGTGCAGGCATGACTGAGCATAGCACTGTAGTGAGAATTGGCTTTCTATGCCTTCTTAGCACATCCTCATGTCAGGCAATGCACTGAGGAAAGGGAATACATCCAGGAGATTTTCAGTCCCTCACATCCTTACCTAAGTTTCAGTAAGTCTGATTTTTTGTGGCCCTGAAGATAGGACCACAGTAACTTCTATGTACTTAGTCGCAGGCTCAAAACCACACTATTACTACTCTATCTGACAATACATTCAAACTCAACAATTTTTTTAAAATCCAGAGCTAGGTATTGTAGTGCATCCCTGTAATCCCAGTACTTGGAAGGCTGAGGCACAATCACTGAGTCTGAGGGAAGGCTGGGCTCTATGGTGAAACCCTGTCTCAAAAAAACAAAACCAATTCTTTTACTACAGAGATTATTTCTGATCTAATTTCCTCTATATGTTTCTGCATTTGATTTTTTACTTCAGATGCTATTAATTCAGAGATTTCTTTTTTTTTATTTCAGAGGTTATTTCTGATCTGAGATCCTCTATACCTTTCTGTGGTTGTTTCTATACTTCAGACACTATTGATTCAGAAATTTCAGCTCTGTCATTCCCTGTTTCTTCTATTCTAGTGTCTTCTGCACTTGTTCTTTGTGGGCTCAGGGCCTGAGATTGCATTTTGCTCCTTGTCTTTGTCATTTTGTATAGCACTGTCCTCTGACCTTTGGTGTAGAGTTTTGGTGCAGTTATAACCTTAGCACAAACTGAAATTCGGGTACAGTCTACAAGGTTTGAATTCATCCAGTTGTGCCTGACTTGGGTCTGGCTGCTGTGCTCAGCTACTTCCTTCTGCAGCCCTATGAACTAACAACTGCACTGAAGACAGCAATCTGTAATAGAAGGGTCACACTTGGGATGCCTGTCATTCTGGTCTGCCAAATACGTACTGCTTCTCATGACATATCAATTACTGCCATACTGTCTCTCAAGTAAATGTTTGTTTGTTTTTTTTTTTTAAAGGATAATAAATGAAAACAAGAGACAAGAAAAAAAGTGACTTGACTGTCCTGCTACAATGCTATAGGGTTAGATTTCTAAATTTCTGTGTAAAAATTTGTAATTGTTTATTCCTATTTTTAAAAAATAATTTTTATTTTTTAAATTTTTTTCTTCACATTCTGTAGGGACTTAAAGTTTAACATACCAATACTTGATGGAAAATACCTGTTCCATCTTATGTCTAAGACATTTAATATTCAGACAGATAGTGAGGTTAAGCTCAACTGCCTGTATTGTAGGGTAATAATAATAAGCCTCTCTTCTGGAGGGTTAACAACCAAAGTTTGCAAACCAAAAGTTAGAGGAAAAAAAAAAAAAGGGCTGCAAGGACACGTAACATTTGGCCCTAGCATTTCAAGGTCAGTGAAGAGTCAGGACATAGGAGAACCTGTACTGTAACATCCTGGAACTCAGTTGTGTCCCACATTTTCTGATCAAGGAGATTATGGGGCCACAGAGGAAAGTGATTGATGATGTGCAGTGTGCCTAAAGAGAGTCACATGGAGAGAAAACATTTTCTTAGGTTTTCACAAAGAGCAAAGTGGTCAAGCAATGGCCATGACTCAGCCACAAGGCTGACACTGAGAAAAGATCTACAAACCGTGGTACAGTGTTTCAGGGTAAATCCTGAGGGGATTTGATGGACCTTATCAGATACAAAAGCTACATTTCTTGTTGTATAGGTCTTGCTTTATCTTGGTGTTAATCATCCAGCAGAAAAGCATAAAAATGAAATACAAAAAGTAAAGCCATATTGATATGCTGAGCTGTGAAAGGCTCAAGTCAACAACTTCTGACATTTCCATACCTATGGATAACCCAATACTATTATGGACTGTTGGACTATATTGGATTATTTTTCTGAATTCACACACCTACAATAATTGATGGCAATGGAATATCCATCTCTGAAAAAACTAAACACAAAAGGGATACAAATGAAGGTCCATTTTGTATCTGTGTATACAAAATAGTTAAGATAGATATATAGCTACTTTCTCTTAATTCATTGAATAGAAAAATTTGTTCTAATAGTGTTTGTGGACAGGATGTCATGCCTGCATCTTGTACAATGAATAACCACTAAGACAACAATATGCAATGTATTATTTATTGCAACTGTCTTACTAAGCAGTTTTGAAACTGTCTCATTGATATTTGTTTCTCAACAAAATTATTTTAAAAAATGAAAACTTCTAGTATAGAAAAAGAAATTACCATTTTTAATTTTTCCCCTTAGGGTTTATCAGTAATATCCAACAAGTAAAGAAGTCAGGAGATAGTACCGCTGATTCAGTCTTGGAGAAAATGTGACTGGTAAAAATAATGAAGGGGGGAATCTTTCAAGATCCCTCATTTTAAGTGGCTGTCATTTAAAATGGCACATTAATGCTGTTCCATCATAATTTATTGAATTTTCCCCCTATGTACTCTTTCAAAGAGTGGCACTAAGTATCCTTGAAAATAGAGGTGAGGTGTAGCTTAGTAGCAGAGCTCTTCCCTAATGTGCATAAGGCCCTGAGTTCCATCCTCAGCACTGGAGGAAAAAAATTCTTAAAAATATATCTTTATCTACTGCACTCTGAGGCAGAACCTCCAGAGCTCAGACTAAGCTTGCCAGGTGGTCCAGTAGGACTGAAGGGACCTGAGCCTGCCTCCTCCCTCTGTCCAGACTGTCACCTTTACCTGACATCTCCACAGAGGATCCCTGAGTAATCATGACTAAGAGAAAAATCCAGGCTATTGCTGGACATTGGCACACGTTTCTTTGTCCTTCTCCAACCCTGACCTTCCTTTCAGTCATCGTATCTCAATAGAAACAGACTGTAGAAAATATACTGCTTTCAGTATAACTGAGATACTACAATATATTCAGGTTGCTTACTAATGAAGATGATGCTGAGACTGATGTTTGATTACTTCTAATTCCTTTTACTGAGATCTACCAGATTTTGTCTATAGAGACATATTAAAGCCTTAAATGTCTACCCACCTCATATAGCCCAGGTGAGTGGTGCCTTCCCAGGATTATTGCACTCATGCTGCTAGGCAAGATGCTTCCTCTAAGTCAACTACAAGAGAAGTTGCCATCACATCCCTTGGGCAGGGCTGCCTTAAAAACAAAAAGTTATATCTTGCTCAGTATACCCCAGGTATCTGACACAAGCTGCAGAAGTAAGAAGGCTTTGCAGGAATGGATTGGTCTCAGTTGAGGTGTTTCATAGTAGAAAGGATACAGAATGGAATTACAGATGAAAAATGAGAATAGTGATACTAGCAGCCTACAGGAATGAGGGCCAGTCAGGAAATGGGGAAAAGTTATGCTTCCTTGGATCCAGACAGAGAGAAGGGACATTTCCTCAAGCAAAAATGTTCAAAGCTGCTAGAGAAGAAAAAAGAAAGTGTTCATGATGGAGTCAGAGGAAGTTTTAGATTGAAGTGGTCATGGGTCTTCCCCTGTCAGCCGGAGGGAACCCATGTTAACTGCCAATATAAGGAGAAAGCCTGCCAAACTTTCAATAGATGTTCATGCAGATTTGTCAGTTACCCAGCCAGTGGCCCCACTTGCAAACTGGAGTGTACTCAGTGTTTTCCCTATTTCTGGCAATTGATGTGCTCCAAATAACAGTAGAGTTGGTGAGACATAAAAGGTCAGTTTATTTGAGACAAAACCAAATGGCCATGGAAAATAAAAAAGGGATTAAACCATAAATTTAAGAGATCTCTGCTAATGGACTTACAAAATATTCTGACTAGTCTTTTCATAATTACAAACTTTAAAAGGTTATTACATTCCAGATCCTTCTGCTAATGTCTCTAGCTGTTCAAAAGATATCAGACCAATGGTATGTAAGATGCTAAGGTCCCCTAAACCCTATCTTTATCATTTTTATGGAGTATTACTGTCTACTTGGTGAAAATGATTTTTGATTGTATTCATTAATTATCCTGCTGATGTTATTTGGCCCATGCATATTTAATAGTTTATTTGGCTTTGTCTCCTCCAGATTTAAAACTATTCTACCTACCCAAGATGAAAATGCCTGGTGTCTATCAAGGGCCTTCAGACAGAACCTCTGGAGAGTACCTCTGACTGCCGGCTCACATCTACAACCCCTTTCAGCCTGAAGAAGCCAGAGCAGTCATCACTCATGGTTTCTTCACAGCAGTTCAGGTTACTTCTTTCAAGGGCGGAATGTTGTATGCAGCTGAATTAGATAGAAACATTATACGCAGTCAGACAGGGCCAGGCCCTCAAGGAGACAAGATGGAAGACAAGGAGACCTTATAACTGGGAAGAGACAGACACTCCCTATGGGCCAGACCTCAAGACCAAGACAAAAGAGGAAACACAGCTACATACTTCCCTAGAGTGGGGCATCAGGGATTGATATTCTAAATAGGTTTCAATCACCTTGAAAGAGCCCAAATGAGTCACTAGCCCAACTCCCAACAGGAAGAAACCTTATCCCACATTCATGTCCCCTTGCTATGTGACTCACTTCCCAATAATTAGTACTGGATTTAATCAATGTTACCTGAGCAATGGTGCTTGTAATCTCATTGGTTGATCATAGTTCTGTCCCACCTCATGCCCACCTAAGTGAGTTCCCATGTCTTCTCCACCAGCTTAGACCCACCTTAACACATGGTTTTCCTTTATAAAAGTCCCTGGAAGAAACAAATTCCTAGGCCAGGGAGATGGCTCAGTGGAATAATGCTTCCCTGGCAAGCGTAAGGGCTTGAGTTCAATCCCTGGTTCCGCCAAAAAATCAAACCAAACCAAACCAAAACAAAACAAAAAAAGAAACAAATTCCTGGGGGACTACCTGCTCAGGGCCCCCTCCTGTCCCTCTCTTGTACAGGAGCTTTATTTCCCCCAATAAATATACTCTGCTTAATATATATATATATATATATATATATATATATAT
>PVKA01003273.1:0-71453 GCA_004027165.1 Ctenomys sociabilis | reverse complement strand
GTGATTAGAATACAGAAAGGATGTTTTACAGTTTGATGTCCCAGACTTCATCACATCATTTTGTCTAAATACCACAATGCTCTTGCAACATGAAACTCTACACCTAGTAAACAACAATTTTAAAAACTACTTTTAAAAATGTCTGAGCCAGACATGGTGGCATACATCTGTAATCTCAGCACTTGGGAGGCTGAGGCAGGAGGATCATTATGAGCTCAAGGCCAGACTGGCCTATAGAGTGAGACCCATGAGAAAACATTTATTTTTATTATGAATATTTTCAAACATATAAAAGAAGAAATAAAAGAATAAAAGGTCCTTAGGTATCTAGCATCTCACTTCACCAACTGTCCCCATAAAACTAAACTTGTTTCATCTGTACTGCAACTCCATCAATAGATTATTCAAAAGTACCAGACACCACCATTTCTTTCTTTGTTGTGGTCAAAAATGCAAAACATAAAATTGTTAACTGCACATGTAACAAACTAGTGTTAAGCATACTCATGTCATAGAACAATTGCAAGAATATTTAGATGTATTTTCATTAGTGCCTATTCATTTTACAAAACTTTGGGTTTCAATGTGGTGTTTTCACAAATCTGCAACATGTTATCATATCTATTATCCCTTTACCCTGTCTTATATCTGCTACTCTCCCTTTATTTCCTCTTGTCTAATAATAATCTGCCTTCTGCTTTTATGTCATTTTTTAGGTCCTATGTCCTGTATTAGGTAAAACATATGATACTTGTGCTTCTGTGTCTGCCTTATTTCATTTAATTATAATGATTTCTAGTTTCATCCATTTTCTTAGAAATGACATAATTGTATTCTAATAACACATCATTATATCTATACACTATTTTCTTTATTCATCAGGTGATGGACACCTGGGCTGGTTCCATAGCTTGCCTAATGGGAATTTTGTCACAACAAACATGGGTATGCAGACATCTGATGATATGCTAAACTTAATTGCCTTGGGTATATACCGAACAGTGCTATAGATGGGTCATATTTATTTTTTAGTTTAGTTAGGAGCCTCCATAGAACTTTTATAGTAGCTGTACTAATTTATATACCTGCTAGTGGTGTACAAGGACTTCTTTAGCTCTGAATCTGTACAAGCACTTATTTTGGGGTATTTTGTTTTCATATTCTTCATAATAGCTATTCTTACTGGGGTCAGATGTTATTCAGAAATATTTTATCTTGCAAATATGAAACTGCATAGTCATTAAAAATAATTTTCCTGGGCTGGGAGGATGGCTCAGTGGAATAAGTGGTTCCCTGGCAAGCGCAAGGGCCTGAGTTCAATCTCTGGTTCCACAAAAAAAAAAAAAATAATAATAATAAAAATAATTTTCCTTCCCCACTACCTCTAGCCCCTTATAACAACCATTCTACTTTTTTTCTTTGAGATAGGGTCTTGCTATGTAGTCCAGGATGACCTTGAACTCACTATATAACACAGTTTGCCCTCCAATTTATAACAATCCTCCTGCTTCAGCCTCCTGAGTGTTCGGATTATTGGTGTACACCACCCATAATGAATCATGCAATATTTGCTTTCTGTGATTGGCTTGTTTCACTTGGCATGATGTTCAAAAAATTCACCCATGTTGTAGCACGTGACAAGATATTATGGAGGCCATTTTTGTTCTACTTTTACTGTAAAATAATAGATGGGTAGCCATGACCAGAGCACCAGCTGACCTTGCACACTGCAGAAGCAGACTAAGGTGCTATCAAAGGTCAAGACACTGTGCAAGGGAACACAGAATGCTCAGGACACTTTCTTTTCTCATAGTCCATTGCAAAAAATTCATCTGATCAGCCCAGACACCCTTAAAAGCCCATCACTTTGCAACCTGAGGAGTACTATCCTTGCTCCTAAGCCTTACAGAGTACATAATACTAAAAAACTCTCTCTCTCTCTCATATATATGTGTGTGTGTGTGTGTGTGTGTGTGTGTGTGTGTGTGTGTGTGTGTTATCAGGGCCTTCACATTGAGCTACATCCTCAGCCCTTTTTAAAATTTTCTTTTGAGACAGGATCTCCTAAATCACTGAGTAGCCCAGGCTGGGCTCAAAATCCTTATCCTTGTGCCTTGGCCTCCCAGAGTGCTGATGTCATAGATATGTGCCACCATACTCAGAAAAAAGCCATTTTGATCTTAATCTTGACAATTAGAGAAATCTCATGTTCTTGTTTCTGCTATACATATTGTACATCCTAACAAATGCTGGATCAGAACTTGCTGTACAATGGATGGGTGGGGAGAGAAGTATTGGAGGGGACTAGGGCTTTACGACAGGGTGTCAGTCCTGGGAGATAGGAAAGAAATAACAACCATGCAGAGTTGTGGTGAAGAGGAAAAATGGCAAGTGCTGCTGCTCAGTCCCCTTGTCCCTCCTCCTAGCCACTGGTCTATCTGCTGAGAGAAGAGGTCTGACTTGTCTTCTGTATGGTACCAGAAACAGGAAGCAAGAGAGACAGATGGCCAGCCCAGCCTTTGGTGCCCGAGTCACTGCCAGATACTGACTCACCCTTCCCTTTAATCTAGTCACAATGACAAGCTGGAAGAGAAAGGACATGTCAGGTGCGAAGAACGCAAGAAGACACTTTACTGGGGAGAGTGAGGGGAATCAAGTCAGAGCAGCCTCCATTCGTCTCCCAGCTCATTTTGCTTCTGGATTATCCCCAGCTCAGGAGAAGCCTAGGTTAGGAGAGTGTGAGGGGAAGGGAGAGGTCTTAGACATGACTCAGGTACACAGAGCCAGAGCTGTACATCAAGTCCCTTTGTTGCGGTGGGTCAGAAACTGGGAGACAGTGTCCCTTCACCTGGGGGTGGCAGGTACCAAGGTCTTCCTGCCCTTGGCTCCATCTGCTGTGATTTCCCTTTGGCACCTTCACGAGAGGCACTCGAAAGCGATTCCTCACCAACCATGTGGGCCCCAGTACACAATGGAAGTTATCTTTACAGGGCACAGCCTGAGAAGTACCTAAAAGAGACTATAAAGGGTAAAATATAATTTGAAATTAAATTTTTTTTATTTTAAAGAGAAAAAATAAAACTAACAATTAGACAGAGTTTCAAAACAGGTTAGTAGGAGAGTTACAAAAACTAATACATTGCATATTAATGTGTTCATAGTAGTTATTCAGAGTACAAGATAAAGACATAATATCTTGTACATAGACGTAATATCTTGTCCAAACAATATTAGCACAAACCTTTCTTTTTAATGAACTAAGAGAAACTAGTTGTATAACTGTCTTAACTATCTTATATATAAATCCATTTTTGCTTTAAAATTTGCTTGTCCCTGCCCCTTTTTCTTTCTTTTTCTCCCAGGCTAGCTCTGAACTCCTGGACCCATGCAGTCCTCTTGTCTCAGCTTTCTGAGTAGTTGAAACTATAGGCATACACTCAGCATTTTAATGTCTATTTTATTCCTGAAGATGGACTGAGCACCCTATGTGTCTATTTCCGTTCCACCAATCACAAGGAAGCCCGCGTAGTGGAGGCACTCTGTACGCCCCACTGTGGCATGAGAAGAGGGTTTGGGAATGGGAATCTTCCTCATCTGATCCACTGTAGCTACTGTGAGGCTAAACCAGAGCCAAAATGTATACACTTCTGATGCCAGGTGTGCATAGACTCACCAACTCATTTAGCTAATTGACTTTCCCTAACTATTTGGAAGAGAGAAATGTTACTTATTTCAAGAGGCATGTGGAGGATGGGGAGATGGCTCAGTGGAATATATTGTTTCCCTGGCAAGTGCAAAGGCCTGAGTTCAACCCCCAGCATGTGGAATAAGAACGTACTGCAGTGGTGGCGAATCTTTAAGAAACCCAGGGCCCAAATTGCAACTCAAAACCCATTCATGGCAAAGTGCTAACACTGCAAATAAACATGAATGCTGATATTTTGGCTGTGAAAAACAACTCATACATTAACATCTTTTGCAACATGCATGCCATAGGTCCACCACCATTGGATTATACATGGGGGGTGGGATTGTTAAGGATAAGGGGCACCATGGCACAATTAGGCCCTGCGGAGAAGTGTAGGAGGCCAAGGGACCAGGGGCCAGCCCTGCTTTCCTGAGTCCTCTTGTCCTGCTGCGGCCCGGATGCAGCTGTTTCCCTTTGTTTGTAGAAAAAAGAATGCTTCATTTTATTTTGATTTGAATTTGTCCACACTCTACAGTTTGAAAGATCTGGAAAAGCACTTCCACACCTACAGAAAAACGTTGTTCATATTTGGGGGTTGATTTTCTTGTCATTTCTTTTCCGTATACAGTTGAGGTTTTCAAATGGAGATGAGTAGGCAGCCTGCATTTGAAACTTTGTTAGTCTATGAAAATCATTTTGCAACAGTGTTACATAACATCGATGAGCAATACTGTAAGTGATTTCATAATATTTTAAAGAGACTATCTGGGTTTCCTTTATTTCTTCTTTCAAATGTTTCTCTTTTTACAAATAATGTTTAAATAAATATCATTAAATACACTTCTAAAATAAATAAATAAATACACGTCTGTCTATAACAAGAGAAGGTGCAGGCGACAGAGAGGCAAACGGAGGAGACAATGGTACAGAAAGGGCGGGACCGAACTCAGTCCTATGCTGCTGGGCCGGGCCCTGCAAGCAAGACCACCACAACAGCAGCAGCAAGAGCCGGGGAGGTGGCCCCGCCTCCTACTGTGAACGCTTAGGCAGCACCCTTGCCGTTTTTTGGCACAGGACCTTGGCCTCGGGCGGTCTCTGGCGCCCCCTGCCGTGCACATGTAAACCTACGCCTAGGCCCTGGCTCTGAGTCTCCTCTTTGCTCTCTCCTCCATTTTGCTTCTGTGCATCTTTCCTTCGCCCCTTCTTCCCAGGCCTCTGTTGTTCTTTTAGGGGTTCCAGCCTGAAGGACCCTTAAGGAACCACCTGTACTAGTTAGGTCCAGAAGAAATGAGTAGGTGCAGAGAGGCCCTGACATGACCAGCTGGAGACCAGTGCTCAGCTCCTCATCCCTTATGGTGCTGGGGGGGGGGTAATTTAATGCTGCCGCCCCCATCCCAGCCCCAGCATCATGTGGTTTTGAGTCTTTTACCCCTGTTGTCTTGAGAAGAAGTGCCAGAAACTGTAGAACCTGGGTCAGGGGATTTTTGGGTCATAGGAGGAAAGGTTTATTTGATTTAATTTGTAGAGATTTTAATCCATAGTTGGCAGACACCAAGGCAGGGTGGCATAGCAGAAGGGCATCCCAGAGGAGAGAGAATTCATGGCAAATTAGGGCAGGTAGAAAGCAGCAAGCAGCAACTCCAAGGAACCTTAGCAGCTTCTTTCTGCCCTTTTATGTTCTATCTAAGCTACCATGATAGGACTATTGCCAAACCAATTGGTGAGCTAATTTAGTAATCACACACCCTTAATCTCAGCATCACACACTCAAAATCCAGACATCTCTGAAAAAGTACCACTTATGCCCACATGAAGTCGGGGAGACGTCTAGGCAAAAGCCATAACATTCCTCCTTTGGACAGAGGAAGTGAGTCATGAGGAAAGGCTAGAACCCTCAGGCCACCAGGGCCATGAACTTGCCGCTCCTTAGCTTCAGAAGTGCTAAAAGATGACACCTCAAGATGGCAGTATTTCCAGAGAGGACAGGGAGGCTTGTTGGTAACAGGAGTCAGCCACCTGCCCACCTTCCCACCTTCTTTACATCACAGCCAGGGGTCTCCAGAATTTGGTCTGGCTGCCTAGAATCAATATCCTCCACTCAGCCACTTTCCATCTTCCTTCTCTCTCCAGAATAGCCTCCAATCTAACCAGATGTCTCAAAATTTTAAAAAGAAAAAAAACTGAAGATATAGTTGAGTGCAAAGGCTTTCGTTTAATCTCCAGTAAACCCCCCAACACACACATCCATCAAGAGAGGAAGGGAGAAAGGGAGAGAGGAAGATGTCATTACAGCGCAGGCAGGAACCTTGAAAGACCTCTTGGAAAATGAATGCCAACATCTCCTATAATGAAAGAGCAAAACATAATAAATTTAGTTGGTCATAGTTTTTTTTTTCTTTTTGTTTTATTGAATGGTCATAGTTTTATATGGCATGGGAGTCTGCAGATTAAAGACCCAAAGAGCTCAAGGAGAACTATCATTTTTATGCTTAAATTCGATAATACATGAACAGCTGTGTATCAATATGATCAGACAAAAGGGGTTTGAGCAGATGGTGAAAGACGGGAACTCCACAAGGCCTGTTCAAATCCACTTGGCCCCTCAGCTGCAGCACTTATTCTTCCAGGCCATAGGGATCCCTTTGGATCTGTCTGGGCAGCTCCCAGACAGAAAAGTGAGGAGAAATTGAATTATCAACTTGTTTTTATGGCTGGCTTGAAGACAAGGTTTCTGGTCTCTTTGGCTTGCCTTGGAGAAGACAGATTTTCATTTTTATGGATTCACTGAGCACTGGTAAAACCTACCAAAGTGACAGGAAGGGGCCACAAAACATTGCTGCCAAGAAGTCCTCTTAAAATCCAGCTGTGTCAAATGAGAAGGAATTTATCAAGCAAAGAAGGGCCAGGCTTTCTTGGTAAAGAAGGCAAGTGTGGCCTGCAGTGTGCTGAGCCATGTCCCAGTGTCCCAGCCGCAGGGGCAGGGGCATGATTAGTCCTCATGGGAAGCAGAAGAAAAGTTTAGGCAGGCTTATGTTTGGGAACTCTGTCCACTGGTAGAGTGCAGGGGGCCCCCAAAGGCAGCAAGACTAAGTTAAGGGGAGAGTTAGGACAGCACTTGAGCCCTGAAACACAGAGCTATGACCTTTATGCTCTTAAGATTGTTTTTCACCATGGGTTTCCCTTATTGTAACTATTTAAATGTTCCAATGCTTTGAGAATCGGAGGATGAATCATTTGTTAGGATTTCTGTAAAAGCGTTTGACCCAAGCTATTTGGGAATCAAGTTGGTGTTTTGGCTCTAAAGACTTCCTCCAGGAGAGGTTGGTAATGAAGTGGAATCTAGCTTTTACAGAAGTGACTTCAAACACTGGGATCTGGTGACACATGCTTATAATTCCAACACCATGAGAGGCTGAAACAGGGGGATTAAAAGTTCATGCCCATCTTGGGAAACAGTCAGATCTTGTCTCAAAATCAAAAAAAAAAAAAAAAAGTTTGGGGATGTAGCTCAATGTGAAGGCCCTGTGTTTGATCCTTGGTACTGGGATGGGAAGAGTGGAAAAAAGCCTATTCAGCTGTGATTTCATCGGTGAGTTAATCCATGGTTGAGTTTAGTATCCTAGTGCTCCAATGTCCTCTCTAAGCTTCACCTTTGAAGACTGAAGCATTGGGGATCAAGCCCTCAATACATGGATTTTTGGGGACTCTGAATACTTAAACTATATCCCTTCTTTTGCACTTTGACTTAGACAAGTTCTAGAAGATCAGTCAGCAAGGTACCTAGCATACTAAAGGCATCAAATAAACAGGAGGTTGCTCCCAATTCCCTCCTTGAGGCAAGTTCTATCAGAAAGGGAGCCCTTGGGTGCTCGCTGTGAAGATAGGCCATGATGAAGGCCTTGTTCTGGTTCCTGAGGCTTTGGCTGAACCCAGAGTTTGTACTGCCCATGTGGCTTTGAGAGGCCTGTTGAGTTCAAGCTCATCAGTCCTAACTGGCTGGGGGCCTACCTGAGCACATTATGAGGGGCTAACCCTCAGGGTAGGCTGCTACTTAGGGACTGCCTTCCTCTCATTGTGAGGATTAGCCTGAAGTTGGGCTAGTGTGTCAACTGTGTTCCTCCCTACCCACCACCCTCAACCAAAAAGAATCCCTTCCCCCCAACTCATGTGTATTCCCTGCCCAACTGTACAGCTGAGGAGGATGTGGAGATATTGGTGGAACCCCTGGTTCAGGTACTGCAGGTACTAATCTATATCCCCCATATGAGATAGTCACCCCATAAACAATTAGCTTGGCAGTTGTCACCCTGCATGACTGCTGTTCCTTTGCCTCTAGAAACTCACTGTCCCAGAACTCACTCCCACACCTGTCATCTTGGGCTTTGCAATCACAGGGAGGGAATAGCAGGCTTCTTTGTGCCTGAGGGAGCTATGTGTGGGTGGCCCAGGGCCAAGCCAGGAAACAACACTCACAATGCAGGCCAGAGAAGCACTGGGTTAGGACTGCCATGCAGGTGCCTAGCATCTGCCCACCCTGGGTTTAGCTTCCAGCACTTTTTTAAAATTTTTTCCCAGCACTTCTAAGACATAAAAAAGACCTCACCAGGTCTACAGCTAAAGGCATATTACTGGGCCTAAGGGCATAACTCTCCTTAGGCTTCTTTTGTTCAGCTGCCAAAATTCTTTCCAAGTGAGCCTGTTCCCCACCTGCGTTATAGTCTATCCTCAGCACTGAGTGTCATTTCTTTATCATTATTTCTATAAAAAATATTGAAGGAATAACAATGAGCCCAAAGAAGAAAGTATAGAGGCATTTTACAGATAGTAGGAACAAGAATCAAGGGCTGGGGCATGCACCAGTACTAGGCTATGAAGAGTCACAAGTATAACAATGAAAAAAGGCTGAAGTGGGTGTGGAGAGATGGTAGCTTGAAGGATGGGACCAGTTAGAACAGGTCAAAATAAGAACTTTGAACTCCATTTGAAGGTGTCTGGGCCCTTATTTGGAGATGAGGAAGACCAGTTGGATGGGTTTTAGCAGAGCACTGATATGAAAAGACTTGTCTTTAGATTTTCTTCCTGTTATGTTTTGTGTCTGGATGGTTCCCAAAAGTCTCGTGTGGTACTGGGGGCAGGCTTTTTGGAGGCAGCTGAATCTAGAGTTTGTGACTGATTCAAGGTCTGATGCTAGGATAAAGTGAGTGAGTGTGTTATGGTTTGTGTCTAGCTGTCCCCCCAAAGCCTCATGTAGTCATGGGGTGGGGACTTCTAGAAAATTAACTCAGGATCCACTGGGATTCAGTGTGATCCAAGGCTGGGATTATGGGTGTGAGTACTTCCTTCAGCCTGGGGCAGAGAGCCTGAACATAATATAACAGACAGAGAGACAGACTTTTAGTAGTAGTGATTGCTCTGTCATTGTTGCTGTTCAGCCACCATGAACTGCTGCTCTCTGCTATGTGCCGCTCTGCCTTGGAGCCAGCTGAATATGGACTGAAACCTCCAGCAACTGTGAGCTAAATAAACCTTTCCTTCCTTCATTTTGGGTGTTGGGTATTTGTCCCAGCAATGAGAGAAGAGTAACTAAGACAGTGCTACATTTGCCCTTGGGTGGGCAGACTGCATATGATGTAAGGGAACAGAAAGGGTCTTGTTCTCTCCCTCCCTCTCCCTCTCCCTGTTCCTCTCCTTCTCCTTCTGCTCTCTCTGCCTCTCCTTCTCCCTCTCCCTCTCTTCCTGCCCCTCTTCCTCTTTTCCCTACCCTCTCCCCTATCTCCCTCTCTTCTTCCCTCCTTTTCCCTCTACCCCACTGCTTTTTCTCTTTTCCACCACCCCAGCTACCATGAGCTGTTGGCCCTCTGCCAAGCCACACTGCCTTGGAGTCAGCCCATTATGGACTGCAACCTCTACAAACTGTGAGCTAAATAAACCTTTCTCTTTCTAACCTTAGGTGTTCGGTATTTTGTCTCAGCAAAATGCAAAGTAACTAAGACACTTCCCTTGGCTTCCATGATAGTGATTGGAGGAGGGATCTGGGTATCCTAGTCTGATTAGTACTAATAAACCAATTACAGGCATCACTACCATCTCCAGCTTTGAATTACTTTTTGTATAAAGTGTGATTTTGGGTTCAGGGTCACTTTCATTTTTTGCTGCTAATGGATGCTCCATGGCTCCAACATTGTTTGTTGGAAAGATTATTCTTCTTTCATTGAATTGCTATTACACCTTTATCAAAAATCAATTAGTCAATCCCCCCTTTGTGGTACATGGATGTAATCCTAGCACTTAGGAGGCTGAGACAGGAGGATCATGAGAACAAGGTCAGACTAGACTACATAGCAAGTTCCAGCCCAGCCTAGAGTATATAATATGTTGTCTCAAAAAAAAATCAGTTGAAACTTCTGAGTTACCTATTTTTCTGTTCTGTTCCTTTGGTCTATGTGTCTCTGTTCTCCAATACCACATTGCCCTGGTAACTGTAGTTACATAGTAAGGGTGTAAACTGCTACAACCACCATGGAAATCAGTATGGAGATCCCTTAGAGAACTAAAGCTAGAGGTTCCATTAGACTCAGCTGTCCCCCTCTTTGATATCTTTCTGAAAGAGTTAAAAGCATCATACCTCAGAGTTATGTGCACACCTATATTTATATTGGCAAATTTGTAATAGTTAAATCTTGGGAACAATCTAAATGCCCATAAACAGATTAATGTATAAAGAAAATGTGGTACTCATATGTGATGGAGTACTATTCTGCCATAAAGAATGATAAATTTGAGTCATTTGTAGAATGGTTGCAACTCAAGGCCACAACCTTAAGTGAAATAAATCAGATGCACAAGTTTAAATACTGTATTATTTCTCTTGTGAGAGAAATGCAAAGAGTAAATAAGGAACAAAATGTAAGGGAAGTAGGAAGATCATATTCAAGTTGGAAAGGCAAAAAGGTTGGGGAATGGGGAAGGGAAAAAAGGGAAATAGGGGAAATAAAATATAAGAACAATGGAAAGAAAGCTTTTATAAATGGGGAAGAGTATGGAGGAAAAAGAATTAAGATATATTATGCACAGGTACAAATTCTCTATAGTGAATGTGTGCAATATGTATAATGAATATGTACTAATAAAAAACAAAATTAAACAAAAATAAAAATAGGATATAGGTTTTTTAAAAAGGTCTAGCCACTGTTGAGGCCAGTGATGGTAAACCTGTAATAACAGCATTCAGAGGCTAAGGCAGTAGGGTTGCCTCAAGTATGAGTCCAGCCTGGATTATATAGTGAGTTCAAGGCCAAACTGCACCACACAGCAAGACCCTGTCAAAAAAAAAAAAAAAAAAAAAAAACCGACACACTCCCTACAAAAGGATTTGATTTTCACAATGACCAACTGTGCTGCCCTTTGTCACCCCTTCACACTCTATCTTCTCAAGTATACTCAGGTCCCAGAATTTATTTTGCCAGATAGAGCTTTCTTGAAATTCCAAAGATCCATTTCCAGACTTCCAAAATCTAATCAGTGTAAGCAGTAAAGATCAAGTTCTTCAAATGCAGCTTTATTTGGGGAAGCAAGAAAACTTACAGTTTTCTCCATCTTATAGAACTGTAAAAATCTGTTACTAAAATTCTTCTTCACAGCTGTTTTAATGCTAGAAATTCCTTATAGATTTGCTGATGACTTATAGGATTGTCTGCAAATGATGTAGAACTTTCTAAATGCATTTTTAGATTTGGAAAACATTTCAGCCACCCACTTTCGAGGTCTGGGGCAACTTGGCTCGTGTGCTGACAGAGGGCTCTGTGTTCGTGCTGCAGCATTCGTGTCATAGATTCATCACCACTAATCTAGGCACCGGATCCTTGTTCTGTCCTTCAAGGTTTCTTTCCTTTTTCCTTCAAGGTTTCTTATAGTTTTTGAAACAGGCTGTTAGATCTGCAGTTTTTGACAAAGCCAGGCTCAGCGGAGCTGCCTGTTCTGTCTCACAAGAGACAAAGGACTGGGGATACAGCTCAGTACAAAGACTTTGGGTTTCATTGCCAAGTAACACCCAAAACTTTATCTCAGATGACCTGTCACAGTGATAGTAACCTGATTAATACAAAAACACAAGTAAATTTGGCCTAGATGCCAAACAATGCACGTTGTAGCCCAGGCAGGCCTTGAATTCACAGTGATTCTCCTGCCTCAGCCTTCTGATAAAAGAATAATTCTCAAACAATTGATTATTAGAAATTTTTGCTCAGTGAAAGATACTGCAAAAAGAAAAGCTTCAGACTGTGAGAAAATATTTGCAAACCACATATTTGCCAATGGTTTCTAGCATATTTAAACAGCTCTCAAAAGACAACAGTATATATGCTGATACCTGTGAACTAAGCAACTGCATGGAAGATGGCAATTTGTAATAGAAGGGTTATGCTTGGAGTGCCTGTCATTCTAGTATTCTCAATATGTGCTGCTTGTCATGACATGCCAGTTGCTGCCGTGCTGCCTCTTGGGTAGATGTTTGTTTAAAAAGGAGGGGGGTGGTGAATGAAGGAAAAGGAGTGTTGGGGGACTGTTCTACTACAATGCCATATATGGTTAGATTTCTAAGCTTATGCGTAAACATATATAATTGTTTATTCCTCTTTTTAAAATATATTTTAACTTTTTAAATTTTTTACATTGTATTTTGTAGGGACTCAAAGTTTAACATATCAATACTTGATGAAAAATACCTGTTCCATGTTAAGCCTAAAATGTTTGATATTCAGACAGATAGTGAGGTTAAGCTCAACAACCTAAGTTTTATGGTAATAATAATAAGCTTCTCTTCTGGAGGGTTAACAACCTAAGTTTACAGACCAAAAATTAGAGAAAAAGAAGGGCTGCAAGCACAGCCAACATTTTGGCCCTAACCTTTCAAGGTCAATGAAAACTCAGGGACATAGGAGAACCTGTACTGTAACATCATGCAACTCAGTTGTGTCCCAAATTTTCTGATCAAGAAGATTATGTGGCCACAGAGAAAAGTGATTGATGATGTTCAGTGTGCCTAAAGAGAGTCACATGGAGAGAAAACATTCTCTCAGGCTTTCACAGAGAGCAAATTGATCAAGCAATGGCCGTGACTCATCCACATGGTTGACACTCACAAAGGATCTATAAAGTGCGGTGCAGGGTTTCAGTATAAACCCTGAGGGTACTTGACTGACCTTATCAGATACAAAAGTTACATTTCTTGTTATATAGGTCTTGCTTTATCTTGGTCTTAACCATCTAGCAAAGAAGTATAAGAAGTAAAGCCATATTATTATGCTGAGCTGTAAAAGACTCAAGTCAAAAACTTCTGACATTGCCAGACATATGGAAAACCCAATACAAATATGGACTACTGGAATATTTTGGATTATTTTGCTGAATTCACACACCTATAATATTTAGATGACAAAACTAAACAAAAAGGGGATACAAATGAATGACCATTTTGTATTCATAGATTCAAAATAGTTAAGACAGATATACAGCTACACTCTCCTAATTCAGTGAATAGAGGGATCTGCTCTAATAGTGTTTGTAAATACAATATCATGTCTGCATCTTGTACAACAAATAACCACTAAGAAAACAATATGCAATGTATTAATTATTGAATCTGTCCTATTAATTTGATTTGAAACTGTCTCATTGCTATTTGTTTTTCAATAAAATTATGGAAAAAAAAGAAACTATCTCATTAGAAAACAAGCAAAAGATATAAAGGGACATTCACTCAACAGGACATCAGATGGCAGTGAAACACATGAAAAGACGTTCAACATCATTAACCATCAAGGAAAGTACATCAAAGCCACACTAAACTGGGACTGGGGAATAATTGCTTGTCTAGCAAGAGAAGGGGCCTGAATTCAGTCTTTGGTTCTGAAAAAAAAAAAGGAAAGAATAGAAAAAGAAACCACATTAAACTATCTTTGTACTCCTGTCAGAAAGCCTAAGATAAAAAACAGTGCAATGTGAAACTAAACCACACAGACATGGCAGATGGGAAAATAAACTAATACAGTCTGAAAAAGATTCTAGCAGTTTCTTTGTTTTGTTTTGTTTTCGGAACCGGGGATTGAACTCAGAGCCTTACATTTGCCAGGTGTGCTCTTACTCTACTGAGCTATCTCCCCGACCCCCTCTAGCAGTTTCTTATAAATTAAATATGTAATTTCCATACAACTCAGGCACAAGGTCTGAATTCGATCTTCGGTACAAAAAAGATAGATAGATAGATAGATAGATAGATAGATAGATAGATAGATAGATAGATAGATCAAAAGAAACAACAAAACAATGGAAATAAGCCATCTTCTACAGGTGAGTGGTTAAATAGTGATATCCACATTACAAAATACACCTTGACAATAAAAAGGAACAAGATGTTGATCACGCAGCCACTTGGAAAAATCTCCAGAGAATTAAACTGAGTGTAAATGGCCAAATTCAAGAGGTGATATATTTTATGTATTATTCCATCTATGGAGATGTCTGAAAATGACAAAATTCTAGAGATGGGACAGATTAGTTTTGGAGTTGGGAAACATGGGAAAGGGAGGTGGAGGGCCCAAGGGTAGCAAATATAATGATAAGACAATGGAAGATGTCTTACTTACTGTATCAATGGCACTATTTTGATTGTGACATTATACTGCAGTTCTGGAAGCTGTCACCTTTGAAGAGACCTGGGGAAAGGGCACATAGATCCTTCTATGTTGTTTTTTACAGTTGTACAGAAATCAACAATGATCTCAAAACCAAAAAGTTTAATTTTTTGTTTTGATGCTAGGGATTCAATCTAGGGCTTCACATATGCTCTACTTCTGAGCTACACCCCTTACTACCCAAAGGTTTAATGTTTAAAAGTGGAAGCTCTCCAGTATCATTATTATCTGGCTTAGATCATGGCTACACAGTGGTAACAGAGGGGAGAAGGGGGGATGGAAAGGAATCTTCTCGAGGCAGAAGAGAAGAATAAGCAATAACATGGCAGTGAGAGCCACACATCCTGCTCTGCCACTTGCTAATTCTGTAGCCCTGGCCAAGTCCTTCCATGGCTCAGCTCCCTTAGCTGCAAAAGGTGGGTAACTGAATATCCATAAATCACTTACAGTAGTATGTGATATGCAGTTAGTACTGGAGGCTTGGTTATCCCAGTGATTCCATTATTCCCCCAAGAAGGGGTGCCCAACTGGAAATTCCAGCTGGCTGTGTTCGGGTGATGCTGGAAAGACACAGCACAAGTCTCAGCTCTTGAGAATTTTGCCACTAATGCTTATTTACACACTGTCATGTACAAGTATTCATATGACTCTGAGTGTTTTCTTCTCATATTATTTCATTCTTTGTCTTCATCCTAACTTGTACAATGAAAATAATATGACCATTATAAAATAAAAATAAGTGATGCAAGTCATTCTGTGAAATAGCAGACCCTGAATCCATACTGACATAAATAAATGAATAAAGTGAACATGTGACAAGTAGCAGAATTTTACATGCCCTCAGTGCCTTTGAACAAACTACTCATTAATTACAACAAGAAGAACAGGTTTCTGGTGAAGTATGACAGACTAACTCTCATCAGATGATCACAGGAAGTGTCACTCTCAGCAGGACAAACTGATGTCACAGTCACCTAGGATGCACCAAGGGCACAATATCACTTCTTCAACATCTATGAAGAAGATGCATAACCTGCATAGCCAGGGTTACATGCTATCAAAAAAAAAAAATATATATATATATATATATGATGCCGCAAACATGTAATTCCACCACTCTGGGAGGCTGAAGCAGGAAGATCACAAGTTAGAGCCCAGCCTGGACAGTTGACTCAGCAAGAATATATATATATAGTTATAGTCATAGTTATAGTTATAGTTATATATATGACTGGGGAGCTGAAGGGCTGATTCCGCTATCAGTGCTACAAAACCAAAACTAAAGATACATAACCTAAATCTAATTATGAGGAAGCATCAGGCATCTCCTAGTTGAGTGACATTCTACATAATTGCCCCATTTTTTTTTTTTTTTTGTCTTTTTGAGACAGGGTCTCACTATGCAGTTCAGGCTGGCCTTAAGCTCACTTTGTAGTTCAGGCTGGTCTCGAACTCACAACAATCCTCAAGAGGCCTCAGCCTCTTGAGTGCTGGGATTACAGGCCTGTGCCACCATGCCCGGCTGCCCTGTCATTTTTAAAAGGTTCCCAGAGACCAAGAATGACTAATGGAATCTTCCAAGGAAAGGACATCGAAGCAATGGCAGCTGAGGACTAACCTGGTTGCTTTGCTCTACTGGACCCAACAGGGACAACAGGCAAAACCTGAAGGAGTCTGAAGGTCAGTCGTGTGATGGTCTTGATTTCACTGGCATCCAGGGTTATGTAGGAGAAGGCTCTTCTGTATAAAACTCTGAAGTATTCAGGAATGATAGGGCATCAGACAGCAATTCACTTTGACACAGTTTGAAAGGAAAAAAAGGCATTTTAATCATATTTTTAGATTTTCTAGCTTAAATAATTTCAAATAAAAACTATTTAAAAGGAATAGTGTTTTAGTTCAGTATTAGAGCACTTGCCTAGCATGCGAGAGGTTCTGGGTTTAATCCTCTGTACCCTAGAGAATAAAAAATGAAAATAAATAAAATAAAACAAAAACATTAATTAAAGCATGCTATCAGCCAGACACTCAAGAGGCTGAGGCAGAAAGGATCACTGTGAGTTGGAGGCCAGGCTGGGCTACAAAGTGAGTTCAAGGCCAGCCTGAATGACATAGTGAAAACCTGTTTCAAAAAACAAAAATATACATCGCAGGGCCATAATATTAAGCTGAGCTGTAAATGGCTATGGTCAACAACTTCTTTGAATAACTCACTATTGTTATGGAATGCTGGACTGTGTTGGATTGTGTTGTCGAGTTCAAGCACCTAAGTTAGTTGAATGACAATGGAGTGCCCACCTTTGACAGGTGTAGACAAAGGAAGGGGTATAGAAAGAAAAAAAATCATGATGTGTGTGTATAGACAGCACAGTTGGGGATAGATAACGCTGTGCTGCTACATAATCCTATAAGAGGCAAGATTTGCACTGATGGTGGTTGGACAGGATATTATGTCGGCTTCTAGTACTACGGTCATCCACGAGGAAAATAATTATTGAATTTTTGATATAATTCAGGTATAAAAAAATAAGTAAACAGCTACACTCTTAATTTACTGATAAGAGACATCTGCTATAATAATGTCTCTAAGTATAATATCATGTATGCACCTTGTACAATACCAAAACAGTATGAAAACAGTGTGCAATGTATTAATTTATCGAATCTGTCTTGTTAAGGTGTCTTAAAACTGTCTGTTGATATTTGTACTTCAATAAAATAAAAAATAAATAAAAAAACAAAAAAAGCCTATCAAAAAGACCAAAAAATTTCATGGACAGAGGCAATATGTTCTATGCCAATAATGAATAAAGTGAACAAATGATTAGTGTCTGAACTATAAACTATATTCAGTAAAATAGACAAGAAATTTAAACAAGCAATTAAATAAAGGGGCAAAAAATATAAAAGATGCTCAGCCTCGTTAATAGAATTGCATGAAAAACTAAGGGTGGTAGTCATTACATTATTTTTCCTGGAAATTCTCCAATACTGTGAAACCTATTTAATAAGATATATTATTTTCTTATTGTATGTATAATTGACTTATGATAACTATATTGAGTGTCCTATATGAGTAGATATTGCTGAAGTGTAAGAGAATATCTTAAATTTTATAGTGATTCAAACCTGTCCAGCAATATCTTCCTACCCAACAATTTTAGCCAACAAGTGAGCATACAAAGGACAGAAACATATTACAGTAAAACACCTTCCATTTGGTTGGCTCAAAGGCAAAGAGAACAAATTACTTGTCCTGTTTCCCTTTCCTTTGGACAAGATCTATGTTGCCTAGGCTCTTCTTAAACTCAACTTAGGCCATCCCCCCATCCCAGCCTTCCTGGTAGCTGAGACTGCAAGCATGGACCATGACACCCAACTGTACTATGATTGCTCTTCTGACTAACTTAAAATAAAAGCAATGAAAGGCTTTTTCTGTCTTTCTAACTTGGGACTTTGATGCCAAAATAGCATGTATCAGAATGTCAAGCCTCTAGACCTTTTCCCTATTCAAGCAATGTTCTGACATGGTTCTATTTTTGGTGGTGTTTGGATTAATTGCCTCTGCTCTGGCTTTCCTTCTATCATTCACCATGTATAAACTCCACCCCTTTAAAGGATTCTGAAACTTTTCTTTCTTAAACATTGTCAATATTTTCTCTATGTGTTATTCTCTTGAGAAATTCAAATAACTCAAATATTTTCAGGGTGCTCTAGTAGTTACATGGGGGAAAAATAGAAATAGTTTTTATTATTATTCCTCACAACATCAAAAAAAAATTCTACCAGGATAAAAGCTTGGAATATACTACAAAAACAAAATCTAAAGGAAAAAAAGAAAAACACAACTTGGAAGAATTAAATTAAAACTAAGGCCAAATATTTTTATAATTAACAAATTAGGAATAATGAAAAACATTGTAGAATTAGGGCCCCTAAAATTTGTTTGCATGTGCTTCTGAACTTTTTGCAGTTGTTATACTAAGGTAGTTATTTTAACTAAAATAAGGTCAGTGAACACTTACTGCTCTGCAAGTTATTTTTATTCATTTGGCAATGAAATAATGGCCTCTTTCCAATTTAGTGCATTCCACCACCACAACTCTTCCCCCACATGGTCCTGGGGACTGAACCCAGGACACTGAACATGCCACATCTCTCCCCGCCAGTGCATTCCTTTTCAGGGATGTATTAGTATGTATCTCTTTATATGAAAATCTATACTACAGTGAGCAATTACCCTCTTCTCTTTTTATTAATATCTTAAACAAGTAGGTTATATAAGGAGCAACGACTGACCCTACATCAGCACTGATAATGTCTAAAGATTCTTATCAAAGAGTTTCAAGCCTCTAACAGATTCACAACATCCTCTACTCCTCCATTTGGGTGCTTCATAGATAGGCAAGCTAGATAGAAGATAGCATGCAGCTCAGGAGGAACTGCTTGGTCAGATATGCAGGAGCTTGATGTACAGCATTAATGAGAACCAGATAGACAATGAAGTTCAGGGCAATAAGCAAGGTAGGGTTGATCACAGTGATAACTTCTTCTACCCATCTGGAAATCAGGTTTTCCTTCTTACTGTGCTCTTCTTCTTATTATTTTTTACTTGGTGGAACTGGGGATTGAACTCAGGCCCTTGCACTTGCCAGGCAGCACATATTCTACTGAGCCATCTCCTCAGCCCTTGTGCTCCTCTAATGAATCATTTGGATAGGAGAGAGGCCAAGAAGCATCTTACAAACATACACTTGCTACGCGTCTATATTCTTCTTATGCCCATTTTTAGTTTAAGTGAGCTTGTTTTAGTCCTCTAAGTTGACCTTAGTTGGACTCAGAGTAGTGTAAGCCCTGGTCATTTATTGGTATATAATCTCCTAGACAAAGAATCCCCACAGAACCCCACTTTCTGGTCTCCTCCCAACTATCTCAAGCTATTTCTCTGTTTTTTGTTGTTCTTTTTGTTGCTGTTAGTTTGTTTGAGATGGGTCTCGCCATATAATTCAGGCTGGCCTTGAACTCACTTTGTAGTACAGGCTGGACTCCAACTCGAAATGATCCTCCTGCCTCATTTTCCCCAGTTCAGGGACTACAGGTGTGCACCACCATGGCCAACTAATTCTTTAGAATAGATGATCCTCCTGTCTACCTCCTTTGTCCTCAATGTCATTGTTTACTTCATGAAACACAGACCTAGATTATGCAATTTCAGCTGCAGACAAGTGATCCTGAGAAGAAAACTAAGACACAGAATATATTTTATACTACCCCAGCTAGATACAAAGTTTAATGTTAAAAACACCAATAAGTTAATTAAGATTCTAAACACAATAAAATTGTGGATGTCACAAATTATATAGTTTTGTTTTTCAAATGATGGCAAAAATGCACCCTTCTGCCTGAGTTCGAGGCTAGCTTAGGCTACACAGTGGGTTCAAGGCCAGCTGGAACTGCATAGAGAAACCCTGCCTCAAAAAAGCACCCTTTTAATCACTAACTTTTAAAATATAAACTCATGTTCAATACATCTCGGGTGTTGCTAGTCAAAAAAAGAGAGGAAATGAGCTTTCTAATTTGCTGACATAAACACATCTTTCAAACAATTTTCAACCTGTGTAACAGAATCAAATGCATACTTAGTCGTTTCCTTTGCTTCTCAGATTTTCACCCCTAACTTCTCCATGGCTTCTTTCCAGAAATTTTTCTGGATGGAATTTTCCACAGAACCCAGCAGAGGGCCCTGCACTGGAACCACGACACAGCACAGACCTAAGAAGCTGCGGACAACAGGAGCAAATCAGGAACCAGGAGGCTTCACCTCCCACGCTCCACCCACAAGGCTATCGGGTTCCAGTTCCAGCTGGTCGCTAAGGACAGATGGCGGCAGCGCTTCCTTTTAGTCATGGAGGTGGTAGAAATGGTTTCTAAGAATAACTAGTGGTCTGGGAAAGGACTTCTATTATACGAACTGGGATGGAAGTATTTATATCCAGGCTTTTATCCCAAGATTCGTATTTTCGTTTTAAAATGTATTTAAAAGACACAGAGATAGGGAAAATACATTAAGAAGAAATACATTACAATGAAATAACATTACAATGGCAAACAGTGGTTATTAGTGAGATTATGCTAAGCTTGTTACGTTATTTTATTGTCCTTATTTTATACAGCGTGGTTCTTTTATTTTGAATATACAATTTTTAAAAAAGAAAATATAGAAGTTAGAAGAAGCAAGAGACTGGAAATAAATTTCTGCATAAAGGCAGAAAGGTGTGTTCCCTTTCCTCACCCATTATAAGGGTGGGGAACAACCTTCCTACAATAAAATACAGGACCAGGGGGCTAGCTCAGTAGAATAAACACTTGCCTGGTAAGCGCAGGGTCCTGATTTCAACCCCCTTATCGCAAAATGAAATAAGATATGGGTTAGCAAAAATTCAATTAATGTATTCAAAGTTTTATGTGACACAGTCTTCAGAGTGAAACCTCAAAGATGCAAGGAAAACTTATGCTTAGGTTCAATGAAGGATGGACAGCTGGGCATAGTGATATAAGCCTATAATCTAAGTTACTAGGAGGCTGAGACAGGAGGGTCAATTTCAAGACTATCCTCAGAAACTTAGAGAGGCACTGTTTCTAAAGAAAAAAGGAGGGGCCGGGGAGATGGTTCAGTAGAATAAGCATTCCCCTACCAAGTACAAGGGCCTGAGTTCAATCACTGGTTCCGCAGGAAAAAAAAGGGGAAAAAGGGCTGGGATGTAGTGCAGTGGTAGAGTGCCCCTGGGTTCCACGCCCAGTTCTGAAAAAAACTTTAAAATGAGGAAACTGAGACACTGAGTGGGGTAATGACTTGCCTGGGGTCACACATAGCAGGGCATTGGGGATACTCGCCCTCTACCTAGATGAATTGTCAAGTACTAAAACATTCCAGATGATTTCAGAATTGTTTTTCTCACACCACAGATGGTACACAACATTTACACAGATGGCACAGGAGTATTAGAAATTATTTTATATATACAAAAATGTATGCTATATATGAATAGCATCAATAATTATACAGCCAGTTAGGTGTATTGGCACAAGCCTATAATCCCAGCACTTGAGAAGCTGAAGCATAAAGATTAAAAACGTTGAAATTCAGGTTGGGCAATTTAACAATTTAGGGAAGCCCTTCTTCAAATTTAAAAAAAATAAGAAAAATGTAAAAGGTCTGGGGAGCTCAGTGGAAATGCCCTGGGTTTAATCCCCAGTGTGGACAGGGGTCACTAGTATTGGGGAAAATGTTTTTGTTTCTAGTAAAATTAATTACAATTTTAAACAATTACTAACTATATTGAATAGTTATCTCCATCAAGGGAGCTACAGGGGAGGACGAGAGGTATCTGTCCCTCTTCATGGCATCTCAAAGGTGGCCTCCACCGTCTATAGATGTATGTTGATCCCTTTGCTCAACTATTTTCATACTGGCACCAAAAAAAGAAAAAGAAATCATACTTACTGGAAGAGAGCCTCATTAATAGTAAAATTATAGAACTTTCATTTTATTTCAGTATTTTTCCACTTATCTGATCCTTCAGCTTCATAACTGAGCATACAAAACCTATTTAAAACTTTTGTTTAATTTTATATAGGGCTGGGGAAACACCTCAGTAGAATAAGTGCTTCGCTGGCAAGCACAGGGTCATGAGTTCAATTCCTGGTACCGCAAAATAAATAAATAAATAAAATAATTTTATAGAAAATCTAAAAATATAGTGTATAACATTAATGAGTTTTTTTAAAAAACAGAAGAACACTGTCGTGGTTTAGTGGCATACTTTTCATCAATTTGAAATGCAGGGATAGCAAATTCAAATTACTGCTCACTTCATTTTGTTAAGGATTTTTTAGTAAGAAAAATTGAAGTAATGATTGGTTGACTTATGAATGACCTACATTGCTAACCTCAGGGACGTGTATTTTTTTTTTTAAATCCCTTGAAGGAATAGCTAGAACTGGAAATTTCCATATTCTGCCTTTATTAAAGTTTTTTGAACAGAACAGCTACTGTTGCTTTACCACTAATGAGAAAGTAACCTTAAGCTGCTGGTTTGCAGCAAAACTCGGGTTTAATCCACCTCTCATTGGTTGGAACGGCCCCAAAAGCCACCTCCTGTACACAGCGATTAGTCTATCAGAGGTTCTGGAACTGAAGTCAAATCTATCACTGCCCGCAACACCGCAAGGCCAGCTTTCAGCTGCGCTACTATTGGTTGATCCTACTGCCTGTCGGGGGTCTGGTTGCTTGTTGCGTAGACTGAGTCAGCCCGTGGTCTGCGCTTAGGGAAATGTTTCTGCGCGGATATTTCTGCTAAAATGGGTAGTGAGAGAGAGGCGGTGGTCTGGGGACTCAAAGATACCGCTTTCTAGGCGCGGCAGGGACGGATGGGAAATGAGAAGGGCAGGTTTTGCAAGAGGTCGTCAGGCACACAAGGACCCCTGGGGTGGATCTGAGATTCTTTAAGAAGGCATCTCTGGCTTGCACTCTTGTTAAACACAAATCGAGCTTGAATTTCCTGGAGTACTTTCCTTGTCTCTCGGATTGGGACAGTGTGAGCCTCAGTTTCTTCAGCTATAAAATGGTTAACATTGCAACAGCTGTCTGTGAATACTTCAGATTTCATTTTAAGACACGTTTCAATGAATGTAAAATTGAAGATTAAGTTATAACAAATAATAAAATATTAAATTGTTCTTATATAATAACCAGTAACTAATTTAAACGAGTGAAATAGGGTCTCGCTATGCAGTTCAGGCTGTTATTGAAGCCATTTGTAGCCCAGACTGATCTCTGACTCATAGCGATCCTCCTGACTCAGCTCCCTCCAGTGCAGGCACTACCGGCCTATGCCATCAAGCCTGGCCCAGAAACTACCTTTAAATCATTGGCTATTTCTAGGTGGATTAATTTTGAAGAGAATGTCAGAAAACCATAATCGTCAGGGAGATGGCTCAGTGGAATAAGCGCTTCCCTGGCAAGCGCAAGGGTCTGAGTTCAATCCCTGGTTCCGCTAAAAAAAAGAAAGAAAAGAAAACCATAATCAGCCAGTTGAGGTTTTAAATTTTGTCTGAATATAGATGATCTCCAACTTAAATGGTTAACTGAAGTTTTCTGTGTTAGGAAGGTGTGAAAACTATACACATTCAGTAGAAACCCAACGTCCAACTGTGAATGTGGAGCTTTGCCACATAGTAGCAAAAAAACAGCCCCACCCTTTCTGGGTAAACTGGGCAGGGGCTGTGAGCCCAGCGTCATGTCAACCCCTACGATACATGAGCTATTCAACACTTGGTTAGAAAGTAGGTCTTCAGGGCCAGCAAGATAGCTCAGAGGACTAAGTACCAGTTTAGGCAAGTGCAGGGTTTGATCTCCTGTACCACATGCTGTGCCAGTCTGTCCCCAGGCACACTCAGCTGGCCACTGAGACTGGGTATGGTGGCCCACGCCTGTAATACCAGTGCTGGGGAAGTTAAAAGCAGGAGGATCACTATGAATCTGAGTTGTGTAGTAGAACCCTGTACCAAATAATTTTTTTTTTTAAAAAGAAAATAGGCTTTCTGTTAGATGATTTGGCTCAAATGTAGGCTCAGGAGAAGCTGTGATGGTCTGAAGGTTAAGTACATTAAATACATTTTCAACTTAGGATCATTTTCTCTCATATTTTATCTCATATCCTGGAGAAGTATCTACATGGTGTTTGTGAGGATTTCAGTGTGATGATGATGATGATAAGGATGAGGCTAGTCAGGTCTGGGAGATAGCTCAGTGGCATAAACTGCCTGCCTGGCATGTACAAGTGTAAGGTCCTGAGTTTGGTCCCCTGTTTCAGAATGAAAGAAGGAAAGAGAGAGAGAGAGAGAGAGAGAGAGAGAGAGAGAGAGAGAGAGAGAGAGAGAGAGAGAGAGAGAGAATCCAAATGACTTCATGGGCCTTCACGTCTTGTCAGGCACTTGTGAGGTCGCTGGATAGTCTTGTGAGCTGGGATGCACAGATAAATAAGAGGAAGGGTTGCCTTTGAATGGACTTTGGTTCCCACTCTTGCATGACATCTCTCTCTCTTCTTCCCTGCACAGCATCTGTGCAGCGAGCTTACACTGGGATTTTTCTCATAGTTCTTGTAAATATTGGGCAAAAAAGAGGTCAGGGCCAGGAAGATGGGTCAGTAGAATAAATGCTTGCCTGGCAAGTACAAGAGCCTGAGTTCAATCCCCAGTTCAAAAAATAAAATAAAATAAAAAATAAAAGAGCAAGAGGTCTTCAAATATGACTTATAAATTAAAGTTTTAAAACAAATTAAATAGGTAAGCATGGTTGCACACACTTATAATCCCATCACTTGGGAAGCTGAAGCAGGAGGATCACTGTGAGTTCAAGGGCAACCTGAACTGCATGGTAAAATCCTGTCTTAAAAGAAAAACAGGACCGGCAAGATAGCTCAGCAGACAAAGCACCTCCTTAGGCAAGCATAGGGACTGGGGTTCAATCATTGACATGACATGCCACACTGGCTCCACTCCTGGGCACATTGAGACAGCCACTGAGTCCAGGCATGGTGGCACACACCTGCAATCCTAGCACAGAGGAGGCTGAAAACAAAAGGATCACTAAGAGTCCAAGCTGCATAGTGAGACCCTATACCAAATACATAAAAAAGGAAAAAGAAACCTATCAAAAACTGTATCCCCCCACTATTTACAGCACCTCATTGAGCTTCAGCAGCAGCTATTCTTGTGTCCAAGAGACATCTCTGCACTCGGAGTTGGGGACTGGAGAGGTGTCCAGGGATTCAATTTCAGAAAAGGCAGTTATTTAATATATCTAACAAGAACTGGCAAGAAATCTAAATGTTTAGGCTCATGTTTGAAGCTTTTTTGTCATCATTTTTTTTTATTGAGGTATACTTTTAATAGAGTGAAATGTATGTCCATTTTCAGTATAGAATTCAGTGACTTTTTTGGTTGTTGGAACCAGGGATTGAACTCAGTCCCTTATGCTTGCCAGGGAAGCACTTATTCCACTGAGCCATCTGCCCAGCCCCCCAAGCATTTTTTTATTCAGTGACTTTTGATGAATGTGTACAGGGTATTGCAATTACCACCAACAATTTTTTGTGTGTCATTCTTAGTCTATTCTCTGTTACTCTAAGAGAACACCTGAGATGGGGTTATTTATTTAAAAAGAGGTTTTTCTGGCTCATGATTGTTATGGCTTGCCTAGATGTCCCCCCAGTGCCTCATGAAATCATAGGTGGGGCTTTTAGTGGGATAGCTAGATCTAGGGTGGCTGCTGCTGGGATCAAAGATGTGATGCTGGGATTGATTTGTGGTGTGATGCTAGTATTAAGTGTATGAGTGCTACCAAACCAGAATGGGTATCCTGGGTAAAATGTAAGGGACAGAGAGAGGTTTGTCACTGGTTCCTCACTTGCCTGCTCTCTGCCTTTGGCCTGCCCTGAACTGTTTCTCTAATCTGATGATCCTCTTCCACGCAACCTTGCCCTAGAACCAGCCAATTATGGACTGACACCTTTACAACCTGTGAGCCTAATACACCTTTCCTTTTTTTAGCTTTGGGTGTCATGTTTTTTTGTCTCAGCAATAAGAAATATAACCAAGACAATAGTTCAGAAGGCCATGAAGTCCAAGAGCACAGTGTAAGCATCTGCTTGGTTTCTGGTGAGGACTTCATGATGGAAAGTGGAAAGGAGGAGACCAGGTAGAAAAGAGATTAGGGGACAAAAGGACCACATATTTTATAAAAACCCACTCTCCATATGGAGACCCAACCCAATTTCAAAAGAAAATCCCTAATCCCTCTTAAAGGCTCCAATTGCAACACCCAACATTGGCAGCCAAATTGCACCATGAATTTTGGTGAAAGCAAACCACATCTAAGAGCAATGCCCATCCCATTCTCCCTTAACAACTAATCTCAAGGAGCAGCTTAGAATTTCATACAAACAGAACAATGTCTTCCCAATCCCCTCCCTCTTCTCTCTCCCTTTGCTACTTAATCTAAGATGAGTTTGAAATCACAATCCCCCTGCCTCAGCCTCCTGAGTGCTGAGATTACAGGCATGCACCATCACACCATTCTAGTACTTCTTTTGGTATCTGTGTTTTTTCTCTGAGTTTTAAATCTAGGAGACTTATCTAAGCTGTCCCACATGCCATATTCCCTTTTATGGGTGAGTAATGTTCCATTATCCCACTGTTGTGTTTGTCAACTCAAGTGTGGAACACTTAAGCTGCTTTTTGCTATTGCAAAAAAAGCTAATCTGAACATTTATATACAAGATTTTATGAGGACACAGCACAGTAACATTATATATATGGCCAGCTTATCACAGCTGACTTTGTGTATCCCTTCTCAATTCTGGTTTAGTGACATCAAATTGGTAGCATGGTGGGAGTCTTTAGACCACATTTTTTTTGAGACAGTGTCTTGCTATGTCACTCTCTAGTCCAGGATATCCTCAAACTTAGACGTTTTCCTGCCTCAGCCTCTCAAGTGCTGGAATAACAGGTGTGCAGGACTTTGCCCAGCTTACACCACAGTGAATAAATGAGCTTTTTTCCTCCAGAGCTGGTTGTTTGTATTTGGAATTAATACCTGGAAGTATTAATTGCTGACTTACAAGGAAAGTATATATTAAATTTTCAGGTGACAAACTATTTCTTAAGTAGTTGTACCATTTTACTCTCCCAGTGTATGAAATGTTCATTACTCAGAAAGCAGGAGATGAGAAATGGAGGTTATATGACAGTCCAATAAGTAGAAATTCTATCCCTCCCTACTTTTGATTTAGTGGAGCCTTCATATTGAGTCTCCATCCCCCTTTTTTCTTTTGAGACAGACTTTTGCTAAGTCACTGAGTAGCCTAGGCCACATTCAAACTTGCAATTCTCCTGCTTCAACTATGTCATCACCCTGGCTTCAGTCTCTTCAAAAGGGAGAAAAGGCATACATGTTGAAGCAAGGTAAGGCTCTCACATCTAGTGACCTTCCTCTCTGATCTTTCCCATTTCATCACTGAGGGATTCTGTGAGTCTCTAAATTGAATGCAGTCACAAAACACTATTCATACCCTTAAGAAAAAGATTCAAAAAGAAAATTCCATGCCAACCCAGTGAAGTCTTCCCATAAAGACAGAAGGAATGAAATAGTTGTATTACTGAATAAGCATTTAACATGATTGTGCTGTACATCACAAGCAATCTGCTAAAGAGATTTTCAAGGGCAGAAAGAATTGTCTTAGGTTTGTATCTCCAGGCAGATACAAATCTTTATATATACACTCTCAAAGTAACCATTAACTTGTCCTCAAGTAAGAAAAGTTGACAACACCATTCAGACCACAGTTTGCCCAAATTCATCTAGCAATCAGGGTGGCCATCTTTTAGGTAAAAGCCTTTATCTAAAGGAAAAGTAAGGCTCCTATCTCTGTGACTAGTAGATAACAACTTAAAACACTGATGAAATTCCCAGGGAGACAAGGCTGTTCTTTTGTTGTTTACATTTCATGCATATTGCTCTAACGCCTGTAAGGAAACACAATTGCCTTTATCCAAAGGAAAATTATGATTCTAATCTTTATGACAAGCAGGTAACAAATTGGAGCTAGGAAAGCACAAGAAATTCCTACAGAGACAGGGAGATAAGGATTTTTGTTGTTTACATTTCAAAGAGATAGCTCCAAGGCCCTTAAGGAAAATATCCCCAGGAGTTGAGAAACTTGCAAGAATCCTACAGTAAAGCTTGTTAAGTGACTTACATGCATTTCAAATGGACAGAAGAAAACATTTACCAGTTTTCTAAAGGAAATGTTCCAAGAAAAGGGGAGTCTCCTTGACACCAAAGAAAATTCAATTTAAAAAAAGCATCGTTTCATAATTTCACACACTGTGTTCCATTCCAGGTCCATAATTCCCTTTCCACCTGGTCATCTATGGCTTGTCTTTCAGATCCTCATCAATACCTTTCCAAGCCTCCTAGAAGAGAAGATCATCCTTTCTTAACCCAGCCATACCAGACACCCACAGTTATCAAAGACTATGACTAGGTTCTTGTAGAGCTGGTAAAAAAAAAAATTGTACAGTGTTTACAATTCAAAGACGGTAAAACTGAGACACTGAAAAAGCCTTGTAAGAGTGCTTAGGGTACTGGCTCCAATTTACATTTAAGGTTTCCTCCATCAAGATTCTCATACTTTAAGATTTGCCTCAAATGACTGTGAAAACAAGAAAATAACAACGACAAAAAAAAAAAAAAAAAACAAACAAACAAAAAAAAACCCACTTCTTTATTCCCTGGCATGGTTGGGGTTAAAGCCCGCGGCGTGCAGTTCACGCCCCAAGTGCGCCTGCGCGAGTCAGGACGTGCGAATTTGCCCCAGACCCTGACGTTTCAAACTACCTCGGCTAATCCGGAACAAGACCACATTCCGCTGGACCTGCCTTGACTGACGTGATCGTAATCCAATAATAATGGACGGCTGAGTACCGCAGAGCCAATGGCCAAAGTTCGAGGGGCGGTGGAGAAGGACTCTGTGAAGAGACAAGAAGACGGGCCCAAGATGGAGGCGCTGGAGGCTGTAGCGGTGTGACAGGTGAGGGCGGGCCCTGTAGCTTTTGGTTTATGAAGCGGCCGTCAGGCACCGGCAGAGAGCTCAGACTGAAAACTCCGCTCCAGGGTGGCTGCGCCTGGACCCCGACGACCCCCGTCCGGAACCGGAGGAGTGGTTTGACCCAAGGCGAGACCATCCTCGACCACGGGGGTGGGGCGGACAGATGCGGTGATGGTTTCGCCCGCTTTGCGAGCAAGTGGCCATGCGCCTGCGCAGAGCTCGTTGCCCTTTGGGAGGCAGGGCCAGGCCAAATGGGGCCTGGGGCTTGGTCCTATATTGTCTGGATTATTTCTAAACCCCTTAACATTACTTCTTTAATAACTCCATGGAGATGTGGCTCATTTCCAGGCTTCGTTATTCTGGATCAGTGTCTGAGCCCCTAGGGAAGTCTGAGGATTTCCCCATCACCCCTCCTTTCACCATCTCCAACATTCTGTTGTGGTCCCTAACCAAATTGGCATCAGTAATGTGTTGTCATTAGTTGTCAGGAAGACTTTGGAGACCTTCCTTCCACCTTACCTCCTTATTTCTCACTTTGACATCATTACCTTCCTTTTTCTTTCCCCATAACAATTTCTGGTGAGCCACTATTACCAGCCCTTCTCTACCATTAAAATCCTTAGTGAATCCTATCACATCACCCTTCAGTATAGTGATCCCCTATGAAGACCCCATCAGAGTAGGATGACCAACATTAGCCCCTAACACAGCATCCATGATCCTACCATCAGCACTACATCAAGAACTCAGGTGCCCACAGTGCCACTTATATAACCTCCATTTCTCCCACACTAAGTACAAGATCTAATCTTCTATTTCTCGTCATGCTGTCTGGGCCACCTCCCTCACAGTGCAACCTGTTTGTGACCATTATGTACCCAACACCCCCAGCACAGTGCGTGCTGACTGCCCAGTCCCCAGCACAGAGTCCTGTGTAGTATACCATCCAGGACAGCATGTGCTGCCTCTCATTGCATCCTGCTGCCTAACCCCAGTGATTGTGTGACCTTGGCACTCTAGTAAGATGAGCAACAGAAAAGTCTGAGCAAAAGAGGGACTCAGAGTTCAGTTGTTAACAGGATCCTTGAGGTAGTGTAGATATTAAGTTACAGGTGGCAGCAGGAGTCTGGAATTGAAATTTTGTATTGTCCACTGCCGTTTTGTTTCAGGCTATCGTTACTGCACCTTTCAATTTCTCTGCCTAATTTTTCCTAGAAAACCCATGGCATCTGCCCAGCCCCACCTCAATCCATCTTGACAAAGTCTTAGGCTCCATGGAGCCACCACGGGCCCCCCCCACTAATGGAGCCGAGCCATCTCGGGCAGTGGGCACTGTCAAAGTGTACTTGCCCAACAAGCAACGCACAGTGGTGAGTCAGGAGGGCAAAACTGGTATGGATTGTGGATGGTACTTGAGTGAAGGTCTGGGATTGGGAATGTAACAAAGGCTGATGGGTCGCTGAAAAGGAATGGCTCTTCCCATGCACAGGTGACTGTCCGGGATGGCATGAGTGTCTATGACTCTCTAGACAAGGCCCTCAAGGTGCGGGGCCTCAATCAGGACTGCTGTGTGGTCTATAGACTCATCAAGGGGTAAGTGTGACAGCCCAATGGGCACCCATCCTCCTCCGAGTCATTTCACTCCTTCTTCACTCTGGGGTAAAGTCTTGTACCTGTTTTGTTAACCCATGAGCCTATGTTTATTTCATTTCCTCATTAGTGCAGGGGCCTGGAAAGTCTTCAACTCTTTCTGTCTCTCTGGGTTTTTTTTGGGTGAAACCTGGGGTTGAACTCAGGTCTGTGCACTTGTCAGGCAAGCACTGAGCCATCTCCCCGGCCCCTTCAACTCTTTCTCTTCTTAGCCCATAACTCCTTACCTGCTCTGTGACCTCCTCTTGGAGTTCATCTGCTTTGCTTTTTCACAATTTCATGAACTCATCAGTTCTCTCTTTCCTCAGTTTCCCTATCTTCTGTTGAGTTGGGCCTTTCTGACCTTCCTCAGCTCATGGGTTCCTTAACTTTTTTATCCAGCTCACACATGGTGTTTGTTGTTTCACTTTCTCAGGCTTAAGGTTTGGTTGCATAGTTTCACTTGCTTCTGCCGTTGTGGTAAAGAGCGTGAACACGTACCATCATCCCTTTGTGGCCTTGGGCAAGTCACTTTCTCCTGCTGAGCCTGTTTTCCCCTCTGTAAAATGGGGGCAAAGATAGTGACTAATTGAAGGAGAATTAAACATGCCAGATATTAGTCTGTGGACTGTAGGCTTTGAGAGACTTTTGGGATCTTTGTGTCAGCATGACCTCTGCCCATTCTCCCACTCATTCCTTCCTATGCTCCCTGCAGGAGAAAGACTGTCACTGCCTGGGACACAGCCATTGCCCCCCTAGATGGAGAGGAGCTCATTGTGGAGGTCCTGGAAGATGTGCCACTGACCATACACAATTTTGTGAGTGCAGTGTAGAGAGTGGGGACAGCCCATGGGGGTAGAAAAGGCCCTGATTGGTTCTCTCCCTTATTATGTGGAAGCAGGTACGCAAGACATTCTTCAGCCTGGCCTTCTGTGACTTCTGCCTTAAGTTTCTGTTCCATGGTTTCCGCTGCCAAACCTGTGGCTACAAGTTCCATCAGCATTGTTCCTCCAAGGTCCCCACAGTCTGTGTGGACATGAATACCAACCGTCGACAGTAAGTTCAACCTGGGTGGCTGGGGATGGGAAAGATAGAGGCCCAACCACAATCCCTTACAGATAGCTCAGCCATGTCCTCTTATTTTATACCCTTAAAACCTGAAGGTTCTACCACAGTGTCCAGGATTTGTCCGGAAGCTCCAGGCAGCATGAAGCTCCCTCAAACCGTCCCGTGAATGAGCCTTTCACCCCCCAGGGTCCCAGGTAGGGATGCCTTAGCCAAAGGGCTACTGGGGGGAGACAAAGATCTGGTTCCCTTTGTGGAACACAAATCATACTTTCATTCATTTTCTTGACAAACATTTATTGAGTGCCTATAAGCATGAGTAAGGGCATGGAGCCTCAGTATCTTGGGCAGGTTATCTAATCTTCCTAGGTTCCAGTGTTCTCATCTATAAGTGGGGGGTGATACTTTTTACCATGAAGGGTTCTGGTGAAGATTAAGTAAGTTAAGGCATGTCCAGAGCTTGGAGCAGGTTCTGGTACAGAGTAGTAAATAATGAGCTCTTATTTACTGTAAATATATATATATATAAGCATTTAACTACTTTGTTGTAGTATAACCATACTCAAGCCCTTGTACTTTGAAACACATGTTATATTGTCATAAATTACTTCCCTAATCCCAGAACTCTGGTTGGCTGAAACAAAAGAATTGCAAGTTTCAGCCTGGCCTAGGCAACTTAATGGCTTAATAAGACCCTGTCTCAAAATAAAAAATACAAAGGGCTAGGGATATAGCTCAGTGTAGAGGTTCTGGGTTCAGTCCTCAATACTACAAAAAATTAATTACCTCTTTTATTTGTCTTATGATAATACTATATTGTATGCATATGTCCCTATACCTAATTTACATACATGTATTTTGTATTATGCGTACTTATATAACATCATCTTCATACTATATTGCATGGTACTGTATCATTTTGTGTTACATTATATTTTTATGTAATGTGAAACAACATATGTTATAAAAAGGGAAGGTCAAGGTATTATTTTAATTATGAGCATATTTAATTATTATGTGGATTAATTACCCCTGATTTTCATTTCAGAATAGTGAAAAGAACATTAAAAATATTTCTGTAGGTTGGTGCAGTGGCACATATCTATAATCCCAGTGGCTTACTATTCTCTCATTGCCAAGACAAAATACTCAGCATCCAAAGTTAAAGGAGGAGAAGTTTATTTGGCTCACAGTTTGTAGAAGTTTTAGTCCATAGTTGGCTGGCTCCAAGGCAGTGTGGCTTGGCAGAAATCCATCAAAGAGGACAAGAGTTCACGATGCCCACAAGATAGCAAAAGCAATGAGGGAGAGAGAACTCTTTCTGTCCCTTATATTGTACACAGGCTATCCACCCTAAGGCAAGTATAGCACTCAGGCCCTTAAGCCTAGCCAGAACTATGCCAAACCAATCATAGACTGATTCACTAAGCATGCACCCTTATTCCCAGCATGACAAACACTCTAGATTCAGCCACCTCTAAAAAAGCTTGCATGAGGCTTTTTGGGGAAACCATAACACCTAGCAATCTGGGAGGCTAAGGCAGAAAGACTAAGTTAGAGTCCAGCTTGGGCCACATAGTGACTTATTGAGACCCTGTCTCAAAATGAAATAAAAAGGGCTGGATATGTAATTCAGTAAAAAGTCCCTGTGTTTGATCCCCAGCACTACACACAAAAATATGTGTATTTTTTGTAACATAATATGTGTAATCTATGTATTATATGTATAATATACTACAACACATAACATGATATATATTTTTAAACATTGCCATTTTAATACATGATTCATATTATACACAGAATATATTTGAATAATACAGTCATTAAAATATGTAATTATAAAGTATTTAGTCAGGTGTGGTGGCATCTGTAATTCTTGCACTCAAGAGGCTCAGGTACGAGGATTGCCATGAGTTGGAGGCCAGTCTGGGCCACATAGTGATTTATAGGCCAGCCCAGACTGTGTAGCAAAACCCTGTCTCAAAAACGCCTATATAAATAAATTAATTAAATCTCACCATTTCTTTATCCCATTATCTTTGTCCCTTAGTGCCCCTCCTTTAGACCTTTGCTTCAGTGTTACCTCTGAGAAGCCTGTTCTGACATGCCTATGAACACATTCTGTCCACTTATTTTCCTTTATTTATTTTTTTATTTTCTTGCACCTATGGCCAACAAACATGTTATGTATTTCTTTATTTTTCATTCCTCCCTCTGCTGGAATATCAGCTCTGTAAGGACAAGAACTTTGTTTTGTTCACAGTTCTTTTGCCACCATCTAGAATGGTATCTGGGGGCTGGGAAGATGGCTCAGTAGAATAAGCGCTTCCCTGGCAAGCACAAGGGTCTGAGTTCAATCCCCGGTTCTGCCAAAAAAAAAAAAAAAGAAAGTTTAGAATGGTATCTGGCACATGGTAGCCACTTGGTAAGTGTATTTTTTTAACCAGTAAATGAGTACTAATATGACCTACAAAAGTTGGCTCTATGAGCTAAATGTGTATTCAGGGCAGCAGGGGCAGCCGTTTTGGCTCCTATTTCCTTCTACAGCAAGCTCACAGCCTTCCTCCTGGCAGCCCCTGGACCCAGCATCGAGAGGCAGAGCACTTCCTGTTCCCTGCACCAGCCAACGCGCCCCTGCAGCGCATCCGTTCCACATCCACTCCCAACGTCCACATGGTCAGCACCACAGCCCCCATGGACTCTAGCCTCATGCAGGTGGGTGCCAAAGGGACAGTGGCATGGAGGACGTTGCAAGGGTAAGAGCCACTCCTGCCAACCTCCAAGTTCCTGATTTGACTCCTGTCCCCTTCTTCCAGCTCACTGCCCAGAGTTTCGGCACCAATGGTGAGAACCTTATTCTTCCCCCTCACACCTGAGGCATCCTCTCTCCCCAAAACCCTTGCTTCCACTCACATTCTTCTTTCCAAAACTAGCTGATGGTGGTAGAGGTGGTGTTGATGGAGGCCCCCGAGGGAGCCCTATGTCCTTGGGGAGGAAGTTGCCACATTCCAAGTCACCTTCAGAGCAGCGGGAGCGGAAGTCCTTGGCTGAGGAAAAGAAGAAAGTGGTATGCTGGAGGGGATACCTTGGGGGGAACCATGGGTTGACTAATATGGGCAGCCTCCCCACATTCTGCCCATCTGGCCCACAGAAGAACCTGGGTTACCGGGACTCGGGCTACTACTGGGAGGTGCCACCCAGTGAGGTACAGCTGCTGAAGAGGATCGGGACAGGCTCATTTGGCACGGTGTTTCGTGGGCGGTGGCATGGTGATGTGGCTGTGAAGGTGCTCAAGGTTGCCCAACCCACTGCTGAGCAGGCCCAGGCCTTCAAGAATGAAATGCAAGTGCTCAGGTAAGGTCACTCATGTGTGGATGGGGGCTAGCAGTGGTGACCAACACCAGCTTGGCACCTGTCTGGGAAAATCCATACCCCATGTGATTCCTGAATGTCACCTGCATTCTAGTCAATCCTTATGTGTTAGATATCTAACACTAGTTAATCCTTATGTTTTAGATATTAGGTATCTAACAGTACCTGATAATGGTACTGTTAGAACCCTTATCAGAAGTAATTTCTCTTAAGGATATCCTCTCCTTTTCTGAAAAACTGGCCTATGGGAAGGACGTTTGCTGATGTTATTTTTTGTTTGGAATAATATTGATAGTGATTAACAGTTCTGCCTCCAAAGTGTGAGTCTCCTCATTTAGCTGCTGTGAGTGTGTCTGCATGTGGGCCTTCATCCCCATGACTACCACACATAGATGAAGAGCTTAGTGTCATTAACTGCAGTGCCACAGGGAGGCTGGTGTCCTTCTTTCCTCTCTGCTGTGCTGCATCATTCATGATAGGATTGTGTTAAATTAATCATAACACCTTTATGCAAAGAGCAATGTTGTTGTAATAACCATAATCAGATCATCATTTAATGATTATAATTGCCATGAATATTGTGTAACTAATGTTATATTCATTAATGCTGAGAAAACCCAGTGTTCCCTTTTTGTTGCTCTAGTTTCTATGTATACTTGTATTCTTGTGCTTGCCAGGCAAGTGCTTATTCTACTGAGCTATCTCCATGTCCCCTGTATACTTGTATTCTGCATAGGCAAGACAGTAGGCTCTGGGAGTGTGTGTGTGTGTGTGTGTGTGTCTGTGTGTCTGTGTGTCTATGTGTCTGTGTGTGTGTAGTGTCCCGGATGCAACCTGGGGTCTTTTGCATGCTGGACAAATACTCTGCCACTGAGATACACCCCAAATCCTCAAGAGTGTATAGTTTCTGCCACTCCTGTGGATGCCAGTATGAGCTTTTTCCCTGTCAAATGGACACAATTCTGTTATGCAGTCAATATCATCATGGTTTTCTGGGCTGTACGAAAACATATTTATATGACAAGTGCCACAGTAAGATTTTTTATTCTTGGCTCCTCTCTATGAAATGGTGATGATTTGAGTATATACTAATTTGTATTCTATTAATATGCAGTGCATTATCTTTACAGTACTGAGGATTGAACCTATGCCCTTTACAATGAGCTGTATTCCCCACTCTTTTTTGTTTGTTTGTTTGTTTGCTTCTTGAAACAATCTCATTAAGTTGCTTAAGTTGCTCAGGCTGGGCTCTAACTTGTGGTTCTCCTGCCTTGGCTATCCAGAGTGCTGAGATTACAGGTGTGCACCACCATACCCAGGTTGTATTAAAGTTTTAAACAAAAGTTTCCCACTAGTCAATCCTTATGTGTTAGCTCTACTGTGGGCCTTGGGTTCAGTGCCTAGCAATGAAAAAACAACATAAAAATGAAAATATTTTTTAAAATTTTCATTGCTTTGTTATCCTCACTGACATAAGCAAAGTTGCATACCATCATCTATGGTATTTGCCTTTGTGTTACCATTTCTGACTGTAGTTAATACTTCTATAAAGGATAAAGTTTTTCTCAAAAAGTAGGGTAAGGCAGTTTTTGCCTGACAGTTTCTATAAAATGGACCCAGGTACTCGGGAGCAATGATAGTAAGAACAGTGAAAATTTCAAGAGTGCTTACTGTGTATTTACCTGTGTTGAAAAGAACCTTATGGGTCATTTGTTCACTTACCCCTGTGACAGCCTTATATCATAGCTACCGTGGTAATATTGCAGTTGAGGAATGTGTGGTTAAATGTCTTCCCTGAGGTTGCACAGTAAGTAACTGATGAAGGATATAAGTTCAGACTCCATGTTCTTTATATCTAAGCCTGTCATGGTGCTGAATAAGCTTTAGTCATCACAGATCATCCATATTCTGACCCTGCAGCTATCAATATTAATGGTATATCAGTGAGGAAGATCAATGTTCCACCTTGTCTATACAGTGGTTACAGGCCCAGGCAATGGTCAGTCTGAGGCATATGTGGAGTGCTGATGATTAGAGCTGCTGCTAGGAGGCAGCAAGGTGGAGGTTGTCTCTTGCTTCTGTTTTTGTTGGCAGACTCCATGAGGAAGCTTAAGATGGAAGCCCTAGTGGAGAATCATAGTGCAGCAAACATATCTCTCAAATTCACAAGAGCCCTGAGTGACACAAAAGACAAGGTGCAGGTCAGGGAGATGGCTCAGTGGAATAAGTGCTTCCCTGGCAACCATAAGGGCCTGGGTTCAATTCCCGGTTCCACCAAAAAAAAAAAAAAAAAAAAAAAAAAAAAAAAAAAAAAAGACAAGGTGCAGTGACTGACAGAAGCCATTCCTGATGTTCAGTAGTTATGTGATGATGGTTGTTACCTTGCCTCCCCATTGGATACCACCCTCCTTGTCTGCCCATAGGAAGACCCGACATGTCAACATCTTGCTGTTCATGGGTTTCATGACCAGGCCAGGATTTGCTATCATCACACAGTGGTGCGAGGGCTCCAGCCTCTACCACCACCTGCACGTGGCTGACACACGCTTCGACATGGTCCAGCTCATTGATGTGGCCAGGCAGACTGCTCAGGGCATGGAGTGAGCCTGCATTCAAGGGGGTTGGGGGATGGGGAGGAGAGGGTGAAGAAGTCTCCAACCAACTCACCACCTTCCCCCATCCCACAGCTACCTCCATGCCAAGAACATCATCCACCGAGACCTCAAGTCTAACAGTATCCACTTGTTCCTGAGCTGGATTGGGGCAGGTATTAAATTGGGTGGGGGATTAGATGGATATTTCTCATGTACAGGTTTTTGGAAATGAAGACAGGCATGTGTTGCACAGTCCTTGCCAATTGGCAGAGCTATGGCTAGTGAGGTAGCTGTAAATGGGGGCTCTTGGTTAGAAGTTGAGATGTGGCTGGTTTAGGTGCTGTTCTTTGGCCTCTCATCAAGGTGTGAGGTGTGGAAGTTGTCCATAATATTAATAGGAAGTTCCCATTCAGGATTATAGGCAAGATAGGGTTTAAAGCATTAAATGGCTTCCTGGTCAGGGGTCACAATGGGGCAAGCATGGAGGGTGTTAAATATAGATAGTTCTTAAGGCATTGGGGGTGCTGGTCAGGGTCAGAGGCATGACTGATGGGATATTAATGGGACCCTCCCAGTCAGGGTGAGATGTGTGGCTGTTGGGAGTCTCTGTAGTGGCCCTTGACTCTAGTGGACATCTTCCTACATGAGGGGCTCACAGTGAAGATTGGTGACTTCGGCCTGGCCACAGTGAAGACACGATGGAGTGGGGCCCAGCCCTTGGAGCAGCCCTCAGGCTCTGTGCTTTGGATGGTGAGTTGGGCCAGGCTAAATGAGGCCCTAGGGAGACACGGGCTCCAGGAGCAGACCATGCAATTCACAGCAAGGATGGGGCCAGGTGTAGGTGTCTAGACTGTCACTGTTTGACTTTCTGTGGGTGGCTCCAAGCTGTACTCAGTGTGGCTAGTAGGATCTGGAACCATTTTGTGACCCTCACTGTTCCTCTACTTTTTGTGGTCCATTAAAGGCAGCTGAGGTGATTCGTATGCAGGACCCCAACCCCTACAGCTTTCAGTCAGATGTCTATGCCTATGGGGTTGTACTCTACGAGCTCATGACCGGCTCACTGCCTTACAGCCACATTGGCAGTCGTGACCAGGTGAGCCTTATACCTTATCACTAGTTCCCCCCAAATCCCCACCTTTGCACAGGCCAAAATATCACTTCCCTCAAAACCTAGAATTTGAGAAGAGAACTCCCAGAGTAAATCCCTTTGGTGTACTACATAGATTCTTTTCTTCTCCACATCCACAATCTCTGGGTGGGGAAACCTTTCAAAATCCAGAATCCACTGAATTCCTATACCAAAATTGCCCTTAGGTTCCCAGGCACCCAGAAGCTCTATGGAGCCCCAAGTTCCCAAAACTGCAGAACCCTGTTTGTCCCAGAAATAATCCCTTTGCACTTCGTGAATACTCATAGGACTGCACAATTACCTGGGCCTTAGGTATTTAGCAGGCATTCAGGACCTAGCACTCGTGACAATGTTCTAGGCCCCAGATTCTCCCAGTTTTACAGGTTCATGGTCCAGCAGCTCCCCAACCCTCAGAGACCCAAGGCCTCTAGGCTACCAAGTGTTAGACTCTGAACAAAGTCTTAACAGGCCATGTGGGCTTCAGACTCCTGCAGAAATGCAAGTTCCCTCAAATAAGGAACTGCATTTTTCCCAACTGAGTACTTTCTAAACCCCTAAGCATCCTAGAAACCTATGGACTCATGGTCCTGTGGGACCCATATACCTTAGAATCCTTGATACCTCCAAACCTAAGCTCCTCAGTTCTGCAAGCATCCTTTCAAGTCCTTAGAAGCCCCAAATCCTCTGGATAAAATACCTAGAGTATCCCAGTTCCCCCAAAATGAGTCTCCCACATCCTTCAAGACCCAGAATCCCTGGGTCTTTCAGCCCAAACCAAACATAACCGTGTTCCTGCTGCCCTGTCCTAGATCATCTTCATGGTGGGCCGTGGCTATCTGTCACCAGACCTCAGTAAAGTCTCCAGCAACTGTCCCAAGGCCATGCGACGCTTGCTGTCTGACTGCCTCAAGTTCCAGCGGGAAGAGCGGCCACTCTTCCCCCAGGTATGTTGTGTAGGAGGGCTAAACACCTTCGGGAGGTTGGGAGGAGGCTGACATAGAGGATTTGGAGGTGGACAGATGTGTGCGTAAACCATTTTGAAGGCTCAGAGTTATGGTTGGTTGTGTGTGTGTGTGTGTGTGTGTGTGTGTGTGTGTTGTGTTTCCCCATTAGAGTGGGGGTGTTGGAGTGCCCATGAGGCTCTGGACATCCTTCCTCACCTTCACCTACTCCCAGATCCTAGCTACGATTGAGCTGCTGCAACGGTCACTCCCCAAGATTGAAAGGAGTGCCTCGGAACCCTCATTGCACCGCACCCAGGCTGATGAGTTGCCTGCCTGCCTTCTCAGCACAGCCCGCCTTGTGCCTTAGGCTACCATTTCCAGTCACCAGGGAGCCCTGCCCACCAGCCAATCAATGCTCCTCTCTGTCTCAGTACTGCCTCAGGATCCCCCATACCCTCCCCTCAGAAATGCGGGGATCCCTAAGTGCTCTTCCAATTTTTCTGGAATCCGGGACCCCCAAAAGACTGAGACCCCTGCCTCCTCTGTAGTTTGGTTTCTTTTTGGCTTTGGGGTTACTTTTAAATTTGGGGAGCTCCTCCATCTCCAGTGGCTGGTATTTATGGGAGGGATCCCACTCAAAATCTCTTTGGAATTTGTGCCTGATGTGCCTTCACTGGATTTTGGGGTCCCCATCACCCCATGTGGATTTTGGGGTCCCCTGTGTATCCCTTGCCATTCAAGGATTCCCTTCTCCCTTCACCAAGAAGCACAGAATTCTGCTGGGCCTTTGCTTTTTTATTTTGTTTCCCGACTCTTCTCTTGGGGTTCAGAGCCGCTGAGGGGTGGTGAGAGTCCAGGCAAGGAGTGGGGGTTGGAGGGAGGTGCAGACCACACAGACAGCATCACTGCACACGTCACTACAGGCGGCACGGTGAGCAAAGACCACATATGCCAAGCACGGCACAAAAGGAGGCCACATCAGTCACAGACACAGACATCACAGCAGAGGTGGGGAAGTAGAAGACCACTGGCCTTCCATGTGCAAAGGATTCTGGGAGAATGGGTAGATTTTGCATATTTAAAGACAGCTGTCTGAGGCAGGAAACTGGGGCAGGGGTCCCTGGGAGAACTCAGGGGTCCTAGAAGCAGAAGGAACTCCCAATGTGTTGAATGGGTTAGAGGAGTAGGTAAAGGGAAATCTTCGTAGGGCTGGGTGAGAGGTGGCATTTGAGGATGTGGATCCCCAGAGATGGGAGATCCTTGGAAAGGGACTCAAAGTTAGGGGTTTCTTGAGGAGTTGGAAAGTGCTGAAGAGGAACAAAGTGCTAGATTCAGGATAAGGAATAGGATTTTTCAGGGCTCCAGGAGGGGATTCAGTAGTATTAGGGCCAGAAACAGGGTGTTTGATATTTGGGAGTATCCAGGTAGTGATAATTTAGGAGTACCAGGAATAGAGGTTGCCAGGAATTTGGATGTTCTGAAACATCCTTAGGTGACCAGGAGCAAGATTCTAAAAGGACTTGAGGATTCCAAGCGTGAGAACTGGATTTAGGACCAAGTTTCTCAAGCAATTTGAATCTTGAGGGATGAGAAGTGGGATATTGGAGAACTAGGAGAAGGGATATCAAAGGATTTGGAGATTCCAAAAGAGAAGTGGTTTGAGGGCCCAGAGAGGGGTAGCCCAGGAATTTGGGGATTCTCAGGGTGGGGTGTCAGTCGGAGAAGAGGCTGGCGAAAGACTTCCTCAGGCTGCGGATGGTCTCAGCTTTCACCTCGTCCTGGCTAAGGCTGGGCCTGGGCGGGGCTGGCTCTGGAAGGTTGAAGGCATTGGTCAGAGACTGGGATTTGCTAGAGAGAGACAAGGTGGAGGCGTGGGAGGAAGGGGGGAAGAGGAAAGGGAGGAAGGGAGAGAAACACAATGTTACCCCAGGCCCGGCCCCAGCCCTGCCCCTCCGATCCTGGGGCTGTGCCTATGACCTCCCCACCCACCACCAAGGGCCTGGACCCTGTGAATTCTCCAAGCTGGGAGAATTCATGGAGTGGGTAGAGGTGGGGCCAGGGAGCTGGGAGGTGGAACTGGCTGGGAGGACTGAGTTTTAAGGTGTAGATGTGTGAGATTAATGGGACAAGGCCTGTACTGAATCTGACCTTTAAATTCTAGGCTACTTTAATATGAAGTGAGAGTCTTGGAGAGACTGGGAAGGACTTGGACCCAGGCATGCCTGGTAGGGGCAAGTCAAACTAAGGAGCAGTTGAATGGGGCACGAGGATTCCTGAGGTAGGGGAACGGACTAGGAAAATCAAAGAGGAGAGAGTGTAATGATTTTAGAGGAGGCTTAGACCACAACCATGTGAGGATGGACTAGAAAGAGACCTAGACTTGGAGAAAGTGAGGATCTGAGACATGAAATGATAATGAGGGCTCTGATGTGGCCCAGAGCATTTCAGGGAGTCAACTGGGAGGAGGAAGGCAAATTTTCCAGGAAGGCTGTTCGAGTTGGGCTAGGAGATCTCTGTGCAGAGAGGAGCTGGAGGTGGATCTGCCTAGTACCTGGGATGAACTAGGCCTGGAATGGGGACTTTCCCAGAGCCTATTATAAGGAATCTGAGCTGAAAATAGTTTCTCTGAGATTTTGACTCCAAATCCCTGTGATGGAAACTGAAGGATCTTGGGTGGAGGGTTGAAGTAGAAGCCTAAAGGAGGGTTTGGGGATTAGGCCTGATACAGCTCTGGGACGGAGCAGGACATGGGCCTGAAGAACATGGGAACTAGGGCTGCCCTACTGGGGCCAGAGCCCACTTTGTGAGCAGCAAGGGGAAGGCTGCTGTTGAAGTCCCCTTACTTGAGCTGGGGGTGTGGGGGTCCCCCGGCAGCGGCGGTGGCAGGTGGCGGCATGTCCTGGCTGGGTTTCTGGGCCAGCTGTGGCTTGGTGGGACGTCCAGCAGGACCTGGGCCACTAGGCCGAGGCTGCTGTGTGGTGGGTGGCCCAGTGCGAGGTCCAGGACCAGCCTGGCTGGCCTGACGAGTGGGGCCTGCAGGACCTGGGGGTTTCTGGGGAGGGCCCTGGCGCTGCTGCCCAACTGGTGGGGTCCCTGAGGCCTTTGGCGGAGAGGGACCAGAGACAGATGTCTGACGAGTAGCTTGTGGGGGCCCCGCCTGGCGCTGGGGAGATGGGGAGGCCGGTGGACGGGTTGCTGGAGGTGCCCCAGGGCCTCCTGCCACTGGCCGGGATTGGCGGACTTGACCCTGGGTCATCGGTGCAGCCTGGGATGCTGGCTGCTGAGGCCCTGATGTGGGACTTGGTAGGCGCTGAGGCAGCGGACTCCCAGCAGGGGGTCCAAGGCCTGACAGATGCTGCTGACCCTGCGGGGGTGGGCGTTGCTGCAATGGGGGTCCCTGGCGCTGAGGGCCTGGGCCAGGCTGTGGAGGGCCACCTGGGGACAGAGAAAGAGAACACATGTGAGAGGGTACAGTGAGAGGTAGTACTCCTTAGAATGCCGGGAAAGCCCCCCTCACTTACCCTGGGGTGGGGGTCGTTGCTGAGCTGGGGGCCCAGCAGGCTGCTGGGAGGTTTGGCGACCCAAGGGTGGAGCCCCTGGAGATGGAGTCTGCAGCGGAAGAGTAGAGCATAAGAGATTAAAAATAGCTGATCACAATGACCTGCCTCCCAGTCTGCCTGGTGGTGATGCCCTCTGCCTGGCCAGCTGAGGCATTGTACAATTGGTTGTCCCATCACCCTATACTCAGGGGTCAGGAGGAACTTGGGTAGGTGAGATAGCAGATATGTATTCTTTTTTAAAACAAGTGATAGCTGGCCACAAGTGCACACAGGAGAAGCTGGTAGCCTACTGGTGACCAGCTTAGTGGCACAACTTGAGCAAGGGCTGGCTTCATCCAGGGCCTTACCTGGCTGTGGGAGCCCCTGCCAGGAGAAGCATCGCGCTGCCGCTGCCGAGGCAGAGCCTGACCCATCTTGTTGACCACGAGCTCCACAATAAGCTGTTTGTCTTCATCTTGGTGGTCACCAATGAGTGGCATGGAGGAGCCCACCACCTGGGGTGGGAAAAGGGATCCAGTGAGAGCAGAGGAAGTTGTAAGGGCCCTGATTGTGCACTGCAAGGAAGCCTGGTCTGTTACGAGGCACCTCACTATTTCTGAGAACCTTCACAGAAAAGTCAGCAAAAAAGGCCCATGGGCCAAATCCAGCCTACTGCCTGCTTGTGTACAGCTCATGAACTAAAGATGAGTTTGATGTCTTTTAATGGTTGGAAAAGTCAAAAGATTTCATGATATATAAAAATAATGCAAAACTGAAATCTCAGTTTTCCCAAGCTATACATTAGACGTAAACACAAAAGCTGTGTCCATAAGCACAGTCACACTTAGGTGTGTTTTTACAGTGTCTGTGGCCACCTTTGCAGAGTTGATTCATTGCAGCAGACTCTATGGCCTGCAAAGCTGAAAACATGTGCTGTCTAGTTCTTTACAGAAAATGTTTGCCAATTTTCAGTCTAGTTTTCTAGGCACTTTGTTACACAGTGCTTTGCTATTGACCCAGTTTAAAGGTAACTTAAGTGTTTCACCATTCACCAAGATACTTAATAAGTGGTTTACCACTTACCAAAGTCCAAATTATAGCAAGTTGGAGTTTTTGTTTGTTTTCAGTGCTGGTGAGTGAACACTAAGCCTCATGCATGCTAGCAAGCATTCACCACTTGCACCCTTACCCTGGGTTAGAATGGATTGTTTTGCCAATTTGCTAGGGATGTCCCAGAAAGGTACTTCATAGTTTTACTTTGTTGTCCACTGAGGACTGAGCCATGGAGTGCTCTTAGCTTTGGAGAGTTGTTGCCACAGAGAAGCACTTGCTCATCCCTCTGCTCCACTGATCCCTGGCTGTTCCTACCTCAATGATGTGATCCCTTCCATCCTTCCCATGCAGTGCTTCCACTGCGCAGATGTCCAGTCCTCCAAAAATCTCTGAGCATGTGTCCACCCACAGCTTGTACCTGCCAAGATGGGGGCAGAGCAACCAGTCAGGGCCTTGCCATTGGTCTCACCCTCCCTGTCCCTGTCCCCTATATTCAGCCCCCACCTGTCAGACATGGCGATCTGCTCAAGCATTGCAGAACCTGTGTTGGTCTTCCAGTTCCCTGACACTGATGTCCTCCTGAGGAGCAAGCAGGGAGAGGTTCATGGAGGCCTGGGCTGTAAAGGGTAGAACAGATGATCCCTGCCCAGGCCCAGGTCTCTAACTCACATGTAAGCCTTGTAGTTCTGCCCAATCTTCTGGACACGCACATCATATTTAGCATCAATGAAGGGCTCTGCAGTGGCATATGTCTTGGTCAATGCCACAACACTTGCAATGTCCTGGAAGTCATGCTGATTGTCTACCTTGACCTGTGGGCATAGGGATGAGGATCAGGAAAGTGGTGGGAAGAGGAGCTATCTGGAGGTATATGCACACATAACACATGGGAGAGGTGAGTACACAGAAATTAGGTGGGCATGCCAAGGCACTCAAGCGTGCACAGTGTGAGTCTATTTGGTATATGTCCACCCAAACACCAAAAAGGTGTATACAACTCTGTGAACATTCTAAAAACCACTGAGTTTTCCTTGAATGAGTGAGTTGCATGGTGTTTGAATTATATCTCAATAAAACTGAAAACACTATGCATATATAGTATATGTAGGGGACAACCAGACACAAACTCAGTTGTACACACCATAACAAACACACAGAAGCAGGAACACACTCAAACTTACAAATCACAAGTCTGCTTTCTACATGCATACAGACAAAATCAGCATACTGGACCCCGAGACTCTGGAATGTAAAAGATGACATGATGCATGTTCAGCACAGAAGCACACATATACCCACAGATGCAAAGCTGGATACACTAGCACAATAACAAGATACAAAATTGCCTAAATACACAATAGAAAACCAGGCTGGCAACATTAGCTGAATATGAGAAAACAAAAATCCAAATAGACATCCTAGGACACACCATGGAACAGGCTTACTGGTATGCACTGAATACACAATGCCATCTATCAACATTACTATGCACAGTGCCATGAGTGTACTGTACAAACACATGCACACATACATGCTTCAGCTGAGGACTCACCTTGCCCATCCCAGAGTGTGCGTGCCCCATCTTCACAACCACGGGGTATGTGGTGCTGCTGAGCTGGAGGGGAAAAGGCAGAAGAGACATGGTCAGCAGCATAGGAGTGCTTACCACCAAGGATGGCATGGTGCTCAACAGCCCCATGTAATATGAGCCACACTATGAGCCATCCTGCAGAAAAGATGGGTCAGAAGCAAGCAGACACCACCTGGGAGTCACACAACACCTCAAAGCCCAGAATCAAATCCAGAGCCTGCCTGTCATCCTGCCCACCCTACCCCCCACCCCAGTCTGAACTTCCTGCCACTGCTTTCCCAGGCAGAGGCATTGGATAAGGGTGGGAGACTTTCCCAGAAAAGAGAAAGTTTGTTTTTACAATGAAAGGATGATAGCAAGATGAGTGTGTGTGTATGGGGATGTAGTGGTTAGCACATAACAACTGGACCTCTCAGCCAAGCTGTGTGTATATGACTTAGATACTCACATAAACCCTCAGGTCTACCCAGCCCATAAATGTTGGCACAGACAATGAACAAAGGCTCCGAGCACACCCAGCTCTAGGGTTGAGCAGAGACCCATGCAGGCATTGCTACATGAGCTCCAAGCCAGCCAGGTGCCCATGGTGTGTACAACAGTCAGGGTTCCTGGGCAGCACACCACTCTAAACCACACAACCAGCACTCTGAGGGCATAAAAACACAAAGCCAAGCTCCCTCCCCCTACCCAAACTCACATAACAGAGGGACACAAACAGTACAAATATTTACCAATGAGTGGTACAGAGGCACATGCAAATGTACAGGCACACACAATACAACTGAATACATACCAAGCTCACAGACACTTGCAACACTCCCAGTCACAGGCATGACAAGGCAAAGCCTCTACACAACATGTGGGAGGTGTATGCACTTCTAGGTATCCACATAACCAGGTCCACATTATGCAGACCCACACTACACTCCTGGGTACACAAGTATATGCACCTGGATTTGGTGGCACAATCTCAGTATTTTGGGAAGCTGAGGCAAGAAAATTTCAAGTTTGACCCCCACCCTGGATAACTTAGTGACTTAGTGAGACCCCCATCTTAAAATGAAAACTGAAACAAGGCCATAACTCAGTGAAACAGCCCTGGGTTCAATCCCCAGTACATACACAAAAGTATAACCTGACACACATACCCAAACTCCTTTGCAGTATGTGTAATACAAAGAGACAGGCACCTAACCCAGAAATACCTCCTACAACTCAGGCTAAGAGTACTGACCATACACACACACACACACACACACACGCACGCACGCACGCACGCACGAATGGAAAACCTCAAATCTCCCTCCACCCTGAGTGGGTAATAAGGAACTGGGTTGGCAGACCCCAGCCTGTCACAGTGCATGTGCACACACAGGGTCCTGCCTCTGGCCGACAGGGTAGAGAGATGGCATTCCCAGAGGTGCTGCTGGGGCTGTGGCAGTTCCTGGATCCTGACAGGCACAGGAAGCCGGCAGACTCAGGATGACTGATTGGCCTTCATTCCTCACCCTCTCTTGGTACCTCCTCTTTTTCATTTCCCAAATGGCTGGCGTCACTTTGAGGGTGGTGAAAAGCTTGGTGTTGGGAAGGGGGAGGGAGGGTTCTCTAGGCAGTATGCCAGGAAAACAGTGCCAAGGTGTGTGTGTGTGTGTGTGTGTGTGTGTGTGTGTGTGTGACATATCACTCCAGGATACAGCATTCAGAAGTGAATGGCACACTTAGAATTGCACATGCAACCCACAACTCCCAGAAATCACACACAAAACGCTCAGGCACATTCCCAGCTCTCAGCACACACAAAACACTCAGGCACATTCCCAACTCTCAGGAATGGAGATTCACACCAAGGGGGCACACATACCACTCCTGGAGGCAGAAGCACAACAGAGACCGGTGTGTGTGTGTGTGCGCACGCACGCACGCACAAACACATGCACACTCACATACACACGCACGCACACACACACACACCCCTGCTGTGGCTTCTAGTTACTTCTTTACTTCCTCTGTACCTGAGTCTGAATGTCACCCTAGGTCTGTATATGTCCATGCCTACCCACTTGTGTGAGTGGGGAGCTTTGGATCCCTGGGAGACACCCTAAGCTTGAATCTTTTGTTTGTTTGAGATGGAGTCTCTTTATGTTGCCCAGGCTAGTCTTGAACTCATGGGCTCGAGCAATTCTTCTGCTTTAGCCTCCATAGTAGTTGAGACAATAGGCACTCACCACCCTGTCAAGATCTGAGAGTTGAATTTTTGCTTCTCTTCTTCCTATACTCATGTGGAGACATAGATATGTCTCTTAAACTCTCTCTTGGCTTCAGTTTTTTGCCTATATAAAGGGCACAGTCAGGCCCAACACTTAGTATATAATTTGGGGATTATCAGGTATCTGCTCTGTGCATGCCAGCTGTACCTCAGCATTCTATGCCTATCTAGCTCTCCAGATGGTCACAGACCCATAGACACCCCTCCATAAGAAACTTCTACCCCTTTTCAAACCCGGATCCACGTAACTTCTCACGAAAAACAGTTGGCAAAATTCTACGCTGACTCAGGTTTGAGAGTTAGAGCTGGCGTCAGAAGCGGGATTAGTGAGAGCCAGAGATAGGACTTTCCCTGTTTTCACTTCTGCCTTTCTCGTACTGCTACACTGAGTTACTCAACCCTGTCTAGTTAAGTCTCACTCCCCCACTTTCACAATCACCTTCTCCAAATCTGTGCTTCCCTCCTTCCCTTCCTCCCTTTTATTGCTTATTCCAACAGCTGTTTCTTCATTCTCATTCCTGGGCAGGTCATTTCACCCTGCTTTGTCTGTTTAAGAGTAAGAATAGTATGCTGTGAATCCATACTATTCTGTGAGGAATAGAAGAATGGTGTGCAACAGAGGTACGAGGATATAAGAATGCCAAGCAACTCAAGGATATGAGGAATAAGTCAGTATTTTCAGAAAAAACCTGCTTAGCACAGTATCTCTGGAACATAGTAAATGTCAAACCTCCAGACTATTAGGTACTACTCTTATTATTGGTTGTTTCGTTTTCTAGTGTATTTAATACAGAATCTACAGGGTCTCATAGATCAGATTCATGGTGAGCCTCCTGTTTTCAGCTTTACAAGTACTGGGATTACAGGTGTGCCACCATGCCCAGTCTCAGTTGCCACAATGCACCCAGGGAAGCAGGGCCAGCACAGCACACCAGGGATTGAAGCCTGGTCCCTGTGTCTGCCTAAGCAGGCGCTTCAGTCCACTGAGCTATCTGGCTGGCCCTTATTATTGGTTTAATAGTCCCTTCATTAACTTTTTCTGTGGTGGTGGTGGTGGTGGTACTGAGGCTTGAACCCAGGATTTTCACACTGAGCCACATCCCCAGCTCCCTTACTTTAAAGTTTGAGATTGGAAGGGCCAGCCAGATAGCTCAGCAGACTAAAGCACCAGCTTAGGTGGAGCGCAGCAGCCGGGGTTCAATCCCCAGCATGCCATGCGGGCCCCGCCCCTGGGTCATGCTGAGACATTGAGACTGGGCATGGTGGTACAGGCCTGTAATCCCAGCATTTGGGAGGCTGAAAACAGGAGAATCACTACACATCTGAGCTATATAGTAAGACCCAGTAGACCCTGTACTAAATACATAAAAACGTATTTAAAAAAGTTTGAGATTGGGTCTCATTAAGTTGCTAAATTGCCCAAGATGGGCTCAAATTTGTAATCCTCTTGCCTCAGCCTCCCAGAGTGTTGGTATTATAGGTCCTCTCTACCATGTCCTGCTTCATGGACTAACATTAATGAACAAAGAGATGACCTAGCTTATCTGCAAGAGATAATGTACATACAAAGGCTTTAGCAGACTGTAGTGCCATCTGATAGTTTTTATTGTGGTGTCATGGTTATTGAGCAAACCTCCCCAAGTTAATCAAGCTCAATTAGCAAGTGAGTAGTGGACAGTGAATGAGATAATTTACACGAAGACTTCTCACACAGTACTCAGTAAGAGCTTAATAAGTAGCTGCTGTCATCACTATCCTTATAATCATTCTTGGTCTGTCCTCTGGGAATTAACCAAGGATGCAAATCAGTCCTTTGAACACTTCAGTGAGACCCTGGGAGATCCTCCCACAACAACAGGAAGCGAGTGGGCACCACTTGCCTCCTGCCACCCTCCAACAGGGCTGTGGTACTGTTGGTGGGGAAGGGGCAGGGCAGGATGGGGTGGGGAGGGCATCAGGTTTCTATTGACTCACTACTTCTTTCACCACTGTCTGGTCCACAGTCTGGTCTGCTCCCTTGCTTGCCAGGACAGTGATCCTGGGTTAGGATACCAGGGCCAGTTAACTTAGTTTGTTCAAATCTCAGCCATGCCATGCTCTGTGACTCTGGGAAAGTTCTTCAACTCCTCTGTACCTCATATTTCCTTATTCATAAGATAGGCATAACACTGGTTCCCACCTCAGAGGCTTGCTATGAACTTTCTGTTTTTTCTTTAGATGAGTTTTGCTATGTAGCCCATGGAACCTGAGATGTTCTCCCCCACTCCCCCGGGGTATTGAGTGCTGGATTATAGATGTGCAACCTCATCCTTAGCTGTTGTAAACTTTAAGTGAGATAAATTAAGCTGTGTGCCACTACATAAATGCTGTATTTAACTTTCATTTTGGGGGGCTAGGGATGAAACCCAGGGCTTCATCCTCACTAGGCCAGACTAAGGATCTACTACTGAGCCGCACCTTCAATCATGCCTGATGTTTTTGAGAAAAGTTTTTTGACCAAGGCTCCAGGCCACCTGACACCAGTCCCTGTCCTGCCACTTGTTAACTCTGTTGATCTTGGATGAGTCATCTACCCATATCTAATGCCTCAGTTTTCCCACATGTGTTCTACCCACATTCACATTCCTTATTTGCCTGTTGGTTCTACTGAATGTGCCTCTACCTCGGCAGACTGTTAGACATAGCCTGGATCAGCATAGAATAGATGCACAACAAATGAAAAACTGAGCTACTTTGTGCTTAAACCAAGGGAAGTTTGGGGAAGACGGATGGTTGGAGGGACTTTGGGGATCTTCGGGGTTTCGACTGCTAGCCTGACAGTTCTTAGAGGCCGCAGGACGTGGAGCTGGGGGAGGGGGCGCGGCAGGCAGTGCAAGCGGAGGAGGGTGGATCTCCTTTGGGCAGCCCTCGGCCCGCCCCTAGGCTTCTGCGCTGGGGTGGGCGGATGAGTAATGCATCCAGGAAGCCTGGAGGCCTGTGATTTCCGCGCCAACCCCGCCCCTCGCGTGGACTTTTATCCTCTCCTGCTCGGGCTCTGCCGCCATCGCCGAAGATCCAGCGCCTAGAGAGACACCAGAGGTGAGCAAGGACCTGGGTGTCCGGGCAGGGCAGGGCTAGGCTGAGCTGGGCTGGGCAGGAGCCTGCGTGCACACCGGCAGTCCTGTGCTAGTTGCAGGGCCGCTCAGCCTAGGCTGTGGGGACAAGGACCGTGAGCTGGTCAAGGGACGAGGGTGCGAGGCGGAATTGAATCCCTAATCCTCACACCCCCAAATCCTTTGAACCGCTGGCATCCATACCTAATTTCCCCAAATCCATAATCCTCTAATGCTGTCAGGGCCTCCCAACCAGCCAACTCCCCCGAATTCCCTTATTGCTCCCTAACACCTAACCTAAACCCCTGTAGCTCTCTTAAACCCTCAGTCCCCAAATTCCTAAACCTCAGAATTTTCTTGGCTCCTAAATCCCTCAAATACTCATCCCCTTACCCCTAGTTCTCTCACTCCTTGAATCCCCAAACTCTCCCAGATCCCTAAACCAACTCTTTTGAATTCCTCAATCGCCTTAAATCCCTCAGCCCCTGTATGTCTTAAAGTGCACAACTTCTATACTCTCAACCTTTCCCAAACTCTTCCAGTTCCTCCATGCCCTAAATTCCTTATGGTCAACCTCCTCAACCTCCTGGTTTTCCCAAACTCCTGAAATCTTAAAACTTCCCAGCCATCTTATTCACCAATTGCCACACCCCCATAATACTCTCAATTCCCTTAAACCACCCAAATTCCACACACTCCTTCAACTTTTCAAAAGCCCTGCTGGGCATGGTGACACATGCCTGTGAACCCATCACTCAGGAGGCTGAGGCAGGAGAAATGTTTCAAGTTTCAGGCCAGCCTGAACTGCATACTGAGACCCTGTCTCGATTTTTTAAAAATAGCCCTAAACATCTATGGATTCTCCAACTCCCTTAAAGCCTTCCAACTCCCTAATCCCAAATCTAGTACCCTAATCTCCCCTAGGTTTCCTAGGTCAGCAGATCAGCTAAACTGAGGGCTGCCTGACCTCTTCCTCCCCCAGCAGAATCCACTATGGCTCCCTTTGTGCACCTGGCTTCTGGCATCCTGTTACTGCTGTCACTGATAGACACCAGCAGGGCCTGCACCTGTGCCCCACCCCATCCACAGATGGCCTTCTGCAACTCTGACTTTGGTGAGTCGGGTCCCTCCCTACACATACTTAACCCTGAATATCTCTGCTTTAGCCATACTGGCTTCCTCAGATTTACATGATTACTCTAGGCCCAGGTCCACCTCAGGACTTTGGTGCCAGCTGCCCTCCCCGCCCAGATGTCCAGATGGGTGCTGCCTCAAAAGTCACCTTCTTGGGATGGTCTTCCCTTCACGCCTTGTTTAAAATTTTAATCCCTGCCCCCTTACACTCTTGATCGCTGTTAAAGGAGAAAAATATTCAGTGATACTTGTTAAGGCACAGTACGGCAGACTTTATTCAGGACCACCCTGGTAGGTAAGAGTACCCATGGCAATGAGATTTTCTGTGGGAAAGATTGGGCACAACTTCTAAGGCAGCATGAGCAAGTGACGAGCTATAGTCAAGGACCAGTGTGCAGGTCAGTGAGTGGAAAATTACTAAAAAGAAACATCAGAAGTAAAAGGAATTCTAACTAAGCGAATCGACAGGATTCCTGCTGATGACAGGCCTGGGGTGGCCGGATGGAAGGTGAGAAACCCCTTCAGATACTGAAGGGGATCAGATGGGGTGGGAGACTTCCACTACCCTGATTTAGCAGGATTCTTTACTGACACTGGATTTAACAAGAAAGTATATGAATGGACCTGGGAAAAGGTTCAGGAGCCTGACTAAAGTTTGGTCAAGCAAAAAATTTTTGTCACTCCCTCGCTCAGCTCTGTTTCCCCATCACACCTCATATCTTCTAAGGTCCACATGCTTGTTTATGTGCAGTCTGTCTCCTCTTGGCTAGAATGTAAGCTCCACAGGGAAGGGATTTCTGTGTTTTCCTCATTGTTGTGTCCCCTAACACCTAGAACAGCACCCAGCATACAGTAGGCACTCTGAAATATTTGTTGAGTGTCAAATGAATGTATGAAAAAGGCTTAAGGCAGTGCTTGGTACACTGTAGGGCACTCAGGAATCCTGATTTGCAGGTGTGTTTTTATTATGATGATTATTTTTATTTGCACACATCCCCCAATTGATGCATTTTTCTCTTTCCTCCTCTGTAGTCATAAGGGCCAAATTTATGGGGACCACAGAAGTCAACATGACCACCTTTCACAAGCGTTATGAGATCAAAGTGACCAAGGTATCTCCTTGCCCCCTCCCTAGCGTTCCTTAACTTCTTCCTGCTTCTCAAAATAGAAATTTCAGGACATTGGTGGGGTGGAAAGTCTGTGATGTCAGGATTTGCGTATATGACTTAAGGGAAGAACTTGGAGTAGGAGGAGTTTGTCCGTAAAAAGAGACTCTTCCTATCCGTCAACAGATGTTCAAAGGGTCCGATCCCTTGGGACATGCCAACGACATCCGGTTCCTCTACACCCCCGCCATGGAGAGCCTCTGCGGGTACTTCCACCCATCCCAGAACCGCAGTGAGGAGTTTCTCATCGCTGGTGAGGCCCCGCCCCCTCGCCTGTGGCCAAGCCAATCTGTCCTGAGAGGCTGCCTAGCAACTGGGTGGGGGTGAGAGGCTTGGTAGGGAACCATCCTAGGTGAAATTGGGACCCGCCCAATTTCAGCCTATTAGAAAAGCAGGACCTTGCAAAGGGGATCTGTTTGTGCACGGCGCCAATCAGGGGCTGCCCAGGCCCTGACCCAGCCAATGAAACTACCTGTGGTTTTCTCTCCCCCCAGGACAACTTCGAGAGGGGAACTTGCAGGTCACCACCTGCAGTTTTGTGGTTCCCTGGCACAGCCTGACCTCCTCTCAGCACAAGGGCTTCACCAAGACTTACTCTGCTGGCTGTGGAGCATGCACAGTGAGTGCCTGAGCCCCTTCCTCTGCTCCGAGACTATTCCTGAAATGGCAGGCTTGTTCTTCTCTGGGAAACTGTTCTTTGGACTTCTTGGGCAGCTTTTAGATCCCCAGGCATGGCTGTGATCTGATCCGGCCATAGGCTTGGCTATTCCCCCAAACCTAAGACTGCACCCTGAGGAATCCTGGTTGTTCACTTGTCCTGTGCCTGTTAACTTTGGGTTGCTTGTTCCCTGAACCTTCTACTCTGTCCCTTTAACTCTCCCTTGTGATTATTCTGTAATCCTGTTGTTTTTCCTGACTTCCTAAGATTAATTTTTGCTTCCTCAGAATATTCTCCAAGTAACCAAAGTGCTTTTCTCCAAACCCACTGACTCCGCAGCACAGCTCATCAATGCTCTGCAGCTCTGACCGCTGGAGATGCCAGGAAGCTTCACACTGGCTGATTTTCTGGCTGCTCCAACACTGTTCCTTGATGGCTTTAGATGTCCTCACTGACTGCCTCAGAGCTCTACTGTCTGTTTTCTCCAAAGGGACAATCCCCCAGGACACCTGACAGACTGACTGACTCCACATGCACTCCCTTACTACCATTCCAAGATACTGATTTCTTGCTCTGTTTTTCTTTCTTTTTTTCTTTTTTTCTTTTTTTTTTTTTTTTTTTTGGCGGAACTGGGGATTGAACTCAGGCCCTTGTGCTTGCCAGGGAAGCACTTATTCAACTGAGCCATCCCCCCAGCCCCTCGGTTTTTCTTCAACGGGCTCTTCTTGGGTCTAAGCCCAGGTGGGGTGACACCAGTTCTCCTGAGCAGTTCTATGCTACATGCTGAGGAGAAAATTCTCCTCCATAGGCGAGGGAGAAAGAGAGGGAGGAGAAATTCTCAGAGATGTTTTCTCCCTTCTCCTCTAGGTGTTTCCCTGTTCATCCATCCCCTGCAAATTGTTGAGCGATACTCACTGCTTGTGGACAGACATGCTCCTGAGTGGTTCTGAAAAGGGCTTCCAGAGCCGCCACCTTGCCTGCCTGCCACGAGAATCAGGGTTGTGCACCTGGCAGTCGCTACGGGCCAAGACAGACTGAATGAAGCCTGCCACTCATGGCAACTGAAGCCTTCACGGTGTTCACTACCTTCCCTCTCTCCTCTTTCTCTCTCCCAGGTGTTAAAATAAAAGAACTGTCATTTAGCAGACACTGTCTCTGTTGAGTGCCTGTGAACAGACTCAAGTCACTGGCAACCTGGCAGGAGCACCCTGGACTAATGGGAGGGGCAAGAGGGATATTGGATTTGGGGGCTAGGGCTATATCTCAGTGGTTGAGCACTTGCCTAGCATGTATGAGGCCCTAGGTTCCATCCCCAACAAGATGAAAAAAAAGATGGTGATTTTTTATGTTTTATATAAAATTTGATGTACTAGTAACAGTCTGATCATAGGCATAGAGCTGGCCTTCTGCAATATCACTTATGGTCATTTAACCTGTGTTATGAACTCCAATCACTGAATGCTTTACTTAGTACTTTAACATATTTTACTATAGTAGTTTCTAATTCCTGTTTTCCCAGGGCTCTTCTGTTAATAAATTATCCCACAACTATAAATCTCCCTATTCAGAAATCTGAGTTGACAAACTCATTGATATGTGCCCCATTAATTAGAAAATGGATTTCTTTTCCTCAGTCCTTGTCCTGATGTCCACTGAGGATGCCCATTCAACCTGTGTCATTGTTCCCACCCTTACATTCTGTGCTGTATGTCTAACAAGTGACAAGGGAGCATGCAGAGCCCCCATTGTAACCATTGGCTGGACTCGAAGGAAGGGTAACCTTTGCACCATACCTATGGCCTGTTGGAGATTCCTTAGTAGGAACTGTTTAAGGCACAGGAGGAGGTAGAATGGAGAGAAGTAGTGATCCTGAAATCCTAAGGTTCTGCCCTACTCTCCTTTCCTATTACTGACCAACCCTAGCAAAGATTGACTGCAGTGAATAAAAGGGGGACTCATTTAGAACTATCCATATACACACACACTGGCTTACATCTCCACACACCTCCCTTTACTTAAATGGATTTCTCTACTTGGGCCTTATCTTCTGGATCATCTTCCTCAGTAAAATCTAAGCAAGAGATCCTCCAAACACCCCCTTCCTGGCCTTCCTGTTCCCCTGTTGGGCCTAAGCTTTTCCAGCCCTTCCCAGCCACTGGATCCTGCTCTTGATTCTCCAAAGGCCATAACTCAACACCACAGAGAACCCTGATTTAAGACTGAGATAAACCCTCAGTGGAACACACAAGTGCCCTCTTGACCTAAATCTGCTTGACAAAGGATCCAGTACAATAACTTTGATCACAAAAAGGACCCTGCTCCTCAAGTCCCTCTCATCAGACTACATACTGCTAATAACCCAAGCCTCCTTCAGAGCATTCTAGGTTGCCAAGCATGGCTCTGAGTCCTCTGTGGTCCTGCCCCAGAGCACTCTACACTCTTAGGAGGCTCCACCAGGCCCAAGTTATGCTCCAGATCAGGATGGGCAGTATTTGAGCAGCCATTATTTCTTCCCCTGAACAAGGAACACACAGATGGCTCAGAAGTAGAGCAACAGTGTCTATAACATTTACACCTTAGTTTTTCCTGGCAGGTTGGAACTCTGTCCATCAAAAGGGGAAAGTGGCAGGCTTTGTTGATGGGTACAACTGCAGGGGAAGGGCAGTTCCTTGTGGTCCTTCAGTAGCCTGCAGGACCTCAGAAGCTCCTGAAAATTCACCAGACTTTCATCAGTTACTTGCACTCTTCAATTGCTTCCTGACATCAGGGCCCATTAAATGAGCCCTAACTACTCTACCCCTGGGAAGAAGGCAAAGTAGAAAGTGTCAAGCAAAGGGCAAACCTATCATAGAGGCTGACATTCTGCCCATGAGTCTGTCCTGCAGGTGGGGCTCTGCCTTCAGACTTAGTGAACATAAGCAAGTGTGACCAGTCCCTCAGAGCACAGAGAGAGCAGAACAGGACTTGATGCTGCTTATTCTTGAGACTTGAGCTCATGGTAGGATCTATAGTTCCTGTAGGATGGCATGAGCTCCTGGCAGGATCTATAGTTCTTGGATGACCACATCCCCTACCACTTTCTAGAAAATCCATGCCAGTAAGTACTCTCCAGCATTCAGTGTGTCTGTGTGTTGGTCTCTAGAACTTTTGTGATGACCAAGAGGAAGCACATGTGTTTGCAGCTATGTGAGATACGTAGCATGGAATCCAGCTCAGTGGGTAACCTGGGCACCTGCCCTTTCCTCTCCTGAGCAATAATCCTCTCCCTAAGGTGTGGGCACTACAGTCCCTACCTAGAGTTCTTCAGGCCTAGTCTGTCATAGGATTGGAGAATTATTATGAGGTGTATTTACCCCTTAGAGGGGTAAGGCCAAACACATGAAAGTCAGCCTGAGGTTGTGGCTCAGAGGTAGACAACTTGCCTAGCATGTGTGCAGCCCTGGGCTCCATCACCAGTACAGGAAACAACAAAAACCAGGACACTTTTATAACAGTATCTTCATGTGAAATATTACTAAGAATGACTTAATTTCTAGACAGGCATTGTAGTGTACTGGTTAAGAACATGAACCCTACAGCCAGGTCATTGCCATTCAAATCCTTCCCCTACCATGTCCTAGACCTGTGTCCTCAGGAAGAATCATACTGCTTTTCTACTCCTCCACTCTCACATCTGTAAATAGGAATAAATGTATGACAACGTGTGTATTAAATGAGGTAGTATATATAATGTGCTTAGAACTGTGCTAGGCACGTAGCACTTGTAAGTAGTAGTTATAATAAATGCAATTGAATGTGTAACTAGCAGTGATAATTTTTATTAGTAAGGAGTAATACACTGTTGCAAATATTTTTTTGAGACAGGGTCTCACTATGTGTGTAGGCTAGCCATAAACTCACTATGTAGCCTGGGCTGGCCTCAAACTCCAAGCAATCTTCCTGCCTCAGCCTTCCCAGTGTTGGGATTATAGCTAGGTGCCAATGTGCCCAGTTACAAATAATATTTGATATTAGCAATGAAAGAAAATGTTAGAAATAATGGAAATTAGTAGCAATGATTTCATGCATTCCAGAATTCTTTGTATAAGATTCATGATCACAGTAATCATTCCAGAGATGTTAAAAATATGTAATATCCTCATTTGTAATATTAATATGATGATGTTTTTACACTGATTTCCAGTATGCAAATCCATCCACAGACAACTACCAACATTTTAGACAACTTCTAAGGGAACCTGTTCCCCCACCACATAATAAAAATCCCCATATGCAGTCTTTATTGTGGATAAATCTCCACTTTGATAAATCTCTAATGTTTCCAAGACTACAGATGACAAATCCCTAAGCCCTTGGTAAATCTTTTCTTTGATTAGTTCCATCTCTTCACTGAGACAAATCCGTTTTCACAAATACCCCATGAAGAGACATCTTGTTCATAAATATTCCAGTGGCATCTCTCCAGTAATAACCCCCACTGACAAATCTTCCATTCACAAACATCCAGCAACACTCTGTTGCCTACTAATGGGTCCCAGCCACAAGTATCTCTCTTCCCAACTATCAACCTGGTGGTATCCTCCCAGCTGACAAATCTAGTCATGAGTATCCTTCTATGACATCATTCCTAGGACAACCTCTATTTTTCAAATCATCCCATTCACAAATTTTGACCCACTGATACATTTCCTCAATATGCACCAAGAATGATAAAACTCCATTTAAACTTATTTATTAAAAAATGCTCCCACTGATAACTTCCCTTGTAAAATCTTTCTATTCAGAAATACCCACCATTGATATTTATCTCATTAATATCTTGCTTAAAAACTTTCCCATTCGTAAGAACCCAGCTATCCATGTATTTGCTATTGGCTGACCCCCTTACTGATAGATTTCTTTATCCTTAGATATATCCAGTTGGAAAATAACCCTGCTAAAACTGATCCCCAAAATACTATCCCATATGGTGAAACATTTTTGCCTACTACCTAGTGACAGATGGAGAGGTCAATTTATGTAAGGCCAGATCTTCCATTTATTAATAGTGACTGATACCAACACCTCAGAACCCATATCTGAATGCTTTCTTTGCCAGTAGCACTGGTGAGTTACACTGTAGAACCCCAATCACAGAAGAGGATTAGGACACAAGTTCTTTCTGGATGTGGAAGAATTTTTGAAAATGATTTGTTGAAAGTCTGTGTAAGAAGCCAGGTGTGGTGGTGCACTCCTATAATCCCATCACTCAGGAAGTTGAGGCAGGAGGATTGCTGCAAGTTTGAGTCCAGCATAGACTACAAAATGAATTCAAGGTCAGCCTGGACTACACTGTGAGACTGTCTAAGGAAAAAGAAAAGGTGTTAGAGCCCTAGACACTCCCTCTCCAGCTACCAGTTTCCCTGCTATAGTAGAAGGGGGTTGCTTCATAGGAGCAGGAGGGTCTAAGCCACACCCCCGTTTGGGGAGCTATTTATCTATCACTGACTTTGGGCAACTTGCTTAGCCTTTGTGGAGCACTAAAGCTCTGACCGGTGGAGGTGGGTCCCCAGCCTCAAGAGTCCTTTCCTCCTACCACATCAAGGGGACCTCCCCCTGGCTGCAGGAAAGTAATATTTATTATTAGCAAGATGTTCTCAAATCCTTTCGTGATTGGGAACGAGCTAGATGAGGGAGAGGTCCTCAACTTTCCGCTCACTCGTCCCTCAGGCCCCTACCATGAGCTGTGCGTTGTTGCTTCTAACTCTGTCCAAGAACAGTATTGGGCAAGTCTTTAGGATCTGACAACCACATCTTCATGCTTCTTACTGTAATTCACACATGGAAGTTTCTATGAGGACCTCAGAACCATTCTTGGTCATTGTGGCTTAATTTCTACAGCTCATGCTCTCCATTCACACCTTGCAGTGTTATGACTTCAGAATTGCCAGGGGAGCTGTAATACTACTCATTGGTAGGGCACTTGCCTGCCATGTGCAAGGACAGCCTTGCCTACATTCTGTCTCCAGCACCTCCTCTGACACACAATCAATAGAGGGCATGGCCTACTTCTGCCCAACACTTGAATATATGTTCTTAAACTTGTTCTGGCTGAAGAAATGGGTTGGGTTTCTGAGGCCAGAAGCTACTGATGAGCTGAGCTGGTGGCACAGACCTGTAATAACAGCTCCTTGGGAGGCTGAGGTAAGAGGATACAAGTTGGAGGCCAGCCTGAGAAACTTAGCAAGACCTTGTCTCAAAAAATAATAAATGCTGGGGAGATGGTGCAGTAGAATAAGCACTTCCCTGGCAAGTGCAAGGGTCTGAGTTCAATCCCCAGTTCCACCAAAAAAGAAATAATAATAAATGAATGCAGAAATAAATAAATAAAGGTAAATGTAGCCAGGTGGCAGAATGCTTACCTAGAGTGCACAAGACTCTAGGATCCATTCCTAGTACTGCCAAAAAAAGTAGGTCTTCCATAAGCTCCAGACAGTGGTTGGAGGAGAGTAATGAGGACTGGGGGGAAAAGGAACAGGCAGCAAGAAGCAGCAAAGGAAGCAGGGAGTGGAAAGCACAGGGGCCAGCTGGAGCACCCAAGGGACATCTTCGTCTGCAAGAATACCTGAGGGCCCTATTTAACAGCCCAGCTCATTCTTTCCTGTTGTTATTTGGGAAGCTCTTTTTCTGCTTTACTCCACTTCTTTTCTTCCAGTGTGCTTAACTTTATTGGTCAAGTTTAGGTATACATAATTATCATATTCATTATCAGACACTTTCATCATCATGTGATGTATCTCAGTTGTTTTTCCCATTCCCATCCCCTCCTTTCAAAGCCCCTCCCATCAATTTCTAGCTGTGCTGGACGTTCTGTTCATGTATTGTCTCTTGATCTGGTGACAGGTGTGTGCTTGTAGTGAAAAGTCAATGAGTTGTAAGTTCGCCATATGTCTTTTTTTTCTGCATTTTTATATCTCAATACGGTTTTTCATATCTGGCCTTTCAGAAGACATTCTGCACCCCACTGACATCTCTTCCTTGTGCTTTCCTTTAATTCCTTTTTCACTCTTGCCCTGTATTTCACAGAATTTCCACACCCCTCATTCTGTAGTTTGTAATCTCAAAGCATATTTTCTTTCTTTATTCCAGAAGGAATAAGAAAGTTGGGCCCAGAGAAGGTCTTTGGATTGGATATTACCTGTCACACTGTGAGCCCCCATAACTATCTGCGTTGTGAATCATTTGTTTTAGATGGCAATAGAAGGGAACTTGCTCTTCCCACAGCAACCTCTACCCCCAATCAGCTGCATGACAAATTTACATAAGCTAGGAGTGTTGGGATGAACAGAAGTTACAGTGTGCTTCACAGGGTCTTTATATGTTCTCACTCCATTAGTGATTAGGCATGACTGATCTGAGAGTCTTCCAGAGATTCTTAGTAGCCTGCAACTTGATGCACATAGCTGGGGTGTCAGGAGCCAGTATGTGACTCCCATCACGTCACAGAGCCCAGGCAACCTTCCCACTGAAGCTTTAGAATGCAGAATGTGGCTAGACTGCACCTACAAATCCAGGCCTAGCTTTTCATCTTCATGCTTCATAGTGGGCTGGCGACAAATGGGGCAAAAGGGATGGCAAGCTAGCTTATGAAGAGCTTCCTACATCTTTCACTTCATTTCCCATTAACTGTGTCTTCCTCCCAGAATCATAAGTCCTGGTCTCTCTGTACCTGATAGAAACAACATCTAGACAGTTGTAGAACAGCCAAGAGGTAGGAGCACCATACTAGGTAGCAGGATTTAGTGAGAAAATGTTATTCTTCAGGCAGTATGGTATGTTATAGATATGGAGAAAGTGACCAGTGGAATAGAACAGAGTCTAGAACTTTCCCTACACATGAATGACATTTTTGTATATTCTAGAGATGGTATACCAGACCAATGTTGAAAAAAGAGTTAACTGTAAGGAAAAAAAATGAACTGGATACCTACCTACCTGATATTGGTTTAGACATGGTTTGAGTGTGACCCCCAAAGATTCATGTGCTAGAAAAGCTTGGTTTCTGGTGGTGGAAACTTTAAGAGGTAGTGTTCAGTGGAAGTGATTAGATCACTAAGGATGTAGCCATGGGAAGAGATTAACTTAGTTCTCGCAGGACCCTGATGGGTTCTCTTGAGAGTGGGTTGTTATAAAAAGACTAGGCCTGGTCCCTGAGTCTCCCTGGCTTCCTGTCTTACCATGTGATCTCTCCCTCATGTGTGCACTTTCAAAACAGACTAAGACACTTCACACCGTGAATGAAAAGCAATTTCAGATGAAGAAATAATTTAAATCTCAAATATAAAGGTTCACTAAAAGTCTCTCTTTGCCCTCATAACATGAGATGCCATTTTTGTCATATAGTAAATTTTCATATGCACTTAAGATGCCCATTTCAGTTTCTTTGTTTTTTGATGGAACCGGGGACTGAACTCAGGTCCTTGCACTTGCCAGGCAAGCGCTTATTCTACTGAGCTATCTCCCAGCCCTTTCATATGCACTTAATATATTTTAAATTATAGAAGCTTTGCTGGGCCTGGTGGAGTATGACTGTAATCCCAGCACTCAGGAGGCTGAGGCAGGAGGATTGCTGTGAGTTCGAGCCCAGCCTGAGCTACAAAGTGAGCTTAAGGCCAGCCTGAACTGTATAGTGAGACCCTGTCTCAAAAAAGACAAAAAAAAAAAAAATAAACAAATTATAGACGCTTCATATTGTGTTTGAGGGCAGAGGCATTAGACGCCTTGTAGGGTGGTAGGGCTAGCCTTCACCTCATAGCTGATCCTTTTCAGGGTTTTCCTGGTTATTCTTATACATTTGCCTATATAATTTTTTTGAAACCCGGGATTGAACTTAGGCTCTTGAGCTTGCCAGGGAAACAATTATTCTACTGAGCTATCTCCCCTACCCCTGCCTATATAAATTTTATTGTTAGCCTGTCTAGATCAAGATAACAGATTTGAGGTATATTTTTGGGAATGATATTAAATTACTAAATGAAATAAAGATCTCAGGTGGCAAACTAATATTTCTATGATATCAGTTCATTCTGGTCAAGAATGAGGAATGTCTTTCCATTTATTTGTCTACCTTTGTGTCTTTCAAAGTGTGTTAAGCCTTTCCTCATTTAAGTTTCCACACCCATTTTTGATTTTGTGCTAGAGTAGTTTATCTTTCTTTTTTTATTGCAAAAATACTATTGTAAATAATGTTCACACTTTCATTATATCTTCTGTCTGATTGTGTATATGAAAACTACTGATTATTATATTTCTATTTATTTATTTATTTTAGGGATCAGGAATTGAACTAAGGACCTTATGCTTACCAGGCAGGCACTGTGCTGCTGTTATATCTCTGGCCCCTGTGTGTTGATTTTATAACCATGTTGCTAAATTATTTTATTGTCTGAATTAGCTTCATTATCTGTACTTTATGGGATTTATACACATATTACTATATAATCTCTAAATAGAGCCATTTTTATGCCATCTTTACCATCTGTACATCTATAATTTCTTCATCTTAATGGCCTTAGTTCAATACCTCTAGGACTACAGAGCAAGATCCTATCTAAAATATTCCCCAAAATAACAGATTTTCATTTTTGTAGTGCAAGCTGGCCTCAAACTTGCTTATGTAGCCCAGCCTGGCCTTGAACTCACAGTAATCTTCCTGCCTCAGCCTCCAGAGTATTTGGGATTACAAGGGTGGGCCACCATACCCGGGCTGAATATCTTCCTTCCTTCCTTCCTTCCTTCCTTCCTTCCTTCCTTCCTTCCTTCCTTCCTTCCTTCCTTCCTTCCTCTCTCTCTCTCTCTCTCTCTCTCTCTCTCTCTCTCTCTCTCTCTCTCTCTCTCTCTCTCCCTCTCTCTCTTTCTTCTTTCTTTCTTTCACAATATCAGTCCATCCTGAGGGCAGGGCTGGCACAGCATGTGGTGCCAGGGATCAACCGTGGTCCCCTGTGCCTGACTAAGCTTGCCTAAGCAGGTGCTTTAGACCACTGAGTTACCTGGCCAGCGTCATGTGGTTTTCAATTTAAGTTTTATTTAGGATTTTTGCATCGATATTCTTGGGTGAAAGTGATCTATGTTCTACTCTTTGTGCTATCACAGTTGTAGTTGTTTAGAAAAATATTGTTCAAGTTTCTTTTCTTTTTTTTTAATGCTTTGGAATAATTTGCATGGCATTCACATTAACTTGTATCTAACCAGTTACTAGACTGACCATGCTGAAAGTTAAAGTTTGATCAAATTTTCCTGTGAAATCACTTGGGGCTGCTGTCTTTTTCTACAAGGATAGTTCTTTAACAATTTCTTTTTGTCTCTCCAACACTTAGGAGTAAACCCAGCTCCTCAAATATACTAGGCAAGTGTTCCATTTATTTTATAAATATTCCTATTAAGTTCTAATAGGGTTAGTTTTTGTATAATGCATTTTCTTAAGAAATGATCTACTTTTCCCAGAGTTTCAATTTTATCAGTGTATGCTGTTTATAGTTTGACTTTTGGCATTTTATATGTAAAATATAAAGTTATATCAGCATTTATAGGAAAAACTAAAATTTTATAAAATATAAACTACATTTGAAGTAAAATGAACATATTGAATTAGAAATAAAATGAATTAAACCAAGTAAATTTTGAATCTAATATTTGACTGCATACCTTCCATTTAAAGATATAAAAATGGCAAACAGGTTTCCAGATTTAGTTTTGTAGATTTGTTTTGCATAGTGATATGGGTATTACAATTCTAAAAATATTTTCTGTATTGCAGAATTGAGAAAATGAGTGAATATATTGATGATGTCATAGACTAAAGTTTTGACCTTTAGAAAAGAAAAATATAAGCATAGAATGAAAAAGGTTAAAATGAATCCTATTATATGTTCAATTTAGAATCGGAGGTACTGGTATGAAAAAATAAATAATTTTAGTTCTTTTCAATGAGTGGACTTAGAAGAAAGGTCATTCTGGGAACAGTGAGTACATCAAGTTCTCAGATGTTGGCTTTGAGATACCATTATCTTAGGGCTAGGGCTGGGAAAGAACAAGATATACCTGGAGTAAGGTCAGTAGAAATGCCAGATAAAAGTCTTTGAAAATGCTCTCCTTCATAAAAGCCAAAATTGGCAAAAATTGTCAGAATTGGTCAAAGGTTTACAGTTTGGAAAGCATTTATTGAAAAATGGCTGACTTTCAGCAAGAATAGTAGGCTTAATACCATTTGATCATTCTGTTTCTATATCCTTCTCTACACCTTTTCTTTACTTTTTTTAAATGTGTTTTAGGGAAAGGTCTACAGGGTGTTCAGGGTCACACTACTAGACCAGACTTGTAGTGATCCACCTGTTTACCGCCTCCCAAGTGCTGGGATTATGGGCTCGCACCACTATGCCCAGCCTCAATTGCCATCTCAGCATGCCCCTGGGGTGGGGCCGGTAAGCAGGTGCTTTAATCCGCTGAGCTATTTGGCTGGCCTGCTCCACACCTTTTCAAGAGCTTTAAAAAACTAGCAGCCCATGGAGGGAAATGGAAAAAAAGAAGCAAGATATATTATGTAAAGATACAAACTCACTATGTTGAAAATTATCATTATGTATATCTAAAATGTACCAGGGTCTCTCTACACAGATCTGTCTGTTTTCAACTTCCCATGCGCTGGGATTACAGGTGCATGTCACCACACCCAGTCTCAATCGCCATATCAGTGCGCCCAGGTGAGCGGGCCCAGGGCTGGCACAGCATGCAGGGGATCGAACCCCAGCTGCTGCACTCTACCTAAGCAAGTGCTTTAGTTCACTGAGCTATCAGGCTAGCCCAAAATATTGAAGGAAAGAAAGAAAGGAAGGAAGAAGGAAGAAGGAAGGAAGGAAGGAAAGAAGGAAGGAAGGAAGGAAGGAAGGAAAGAAAGAAAGAAAGAAAGAAAGAAAGAAAGAAAGAAAGAAAGAAAGAAAGAAAGAAAGAAAGAAAGAAAGAAAGAAAGAAAGAAAGAAAGACAGACTGGGGGTCAGGAAGATGGCTCAGTAGAATAAGCGCTTGCCTGGCAAGCTCAAGGGCCTGAGTTCAATCCCTGGTTCCACAAAAAAAAACAAACAAACAAACAAAAACTAACAGCCTTGCAATTAACCCAGTGTTAAATAAACATTACAGGAGGTGATTACTTTTTACTAAGATCCAAGAGATCAGACTAGAAAAATCAAAATGGAGTCACTTATAGTAAATTTTCCTATCACCAGCTGAAAGTAAGACACTATCTGACCTTCCAAGAAATCAGGGGAGATAGCCATGTTTCAGTTGGCATGATGAAGTTCCCTCTGATATTAATGTATCCACAAAACATAACCCAAAGAAAACTGATGATAACCAATTGAACTTTTTATTTTGCTTCTGTTCTCTTCAGTTCTTCACAAACTTCCTTCACTCAGGTTCATCAGTACACTTATGTAATTTTATGGAATGAAGTGTTGCCTAATTCTAAAATTGTAAATAAAGCAAATTAAGATCTTTAAACTAATTGGTTGTAATTTTGGTCTTTTGACACTAGCTAGCACTGGCTGAGATGAAATGAAGGTGGACTTCCTCCAAAGCCCCAGTCCAAGGGAATGATGAACTTACCTTGAAGCTCTGTACAAACAGAAAGTGAAGGTTGACATAAAGCTATAAAGTGCTTGCCTGAGTGCTAAAAGTATACCTCAACACATACACACAGCCTATCAGCAAAAGCCAATGCTGCAGCCATGTAAATAGATATGTGTTCCTGAATGGGCAGAACCACTACAGTCAAAATGGCCATACTGGGACCAGGGAGATGGCTCAGTAGAATAAGTACTTCCCTGGCAAGCACAAGGGCCTGAGTTCAATCCCTGGTTCTATATTAAAAAAAAAGGTCATACTTCCAAAACTGATAGATAGATTTAATGCAATCCCAATCAAAATGCCAGTAGCCTTCACAGAACTAGAGAAAATGTCCTAACATTCTCATGGAACCAGAAGAGACCTAGAATAGCATAAGCTGTTGATACTACAAAACTACAGGTATAGAAGCAACACTGTTAGGTAACATAAGGGGTGAGGTGGGAAACCACTCCAGTCCACCAACCCAGGGCTAGTCCTCTTTCCATTGTTCTGAGTAACCTTTTCTCCTCCACTTGAACCACATTAAAGATTCATGAATATGGACAGAAGCATCTCACACATGTAACTTAATCAAGGTGAACTCGGGGATACATATGCTTGCTGTGGTGCCCCCAAGACGACCCAATACCAGTGAGAGGTACCCAGGCTGGGGTGCACATCTTTTTCTTTTTTTTTTAGTGACATTAATATAAATGATTTTATTGGGAAGAAATGGCCATTTCCCCAATATTTTTGTTTGCATTAATTGATTTCCTTTCACATATTTCTCACTATGTGCAAGCCAAATCTTAGCACTTTGTAAATATTACTTTGTTAATCTCTATAGCAGCTTCCTCTTTTTTTAATGTACTTGGTTGCTGCAAGGTCTTACTACACAGCTTGGACTTGTGGTGGTCTTCCTGCTTTCAGCCTTCTCAGTACTGGGATTATAGGTACGTGCCACCACGCCTGGACCCTGGCCAGCTCAGCCTGCCCTGGGGGGATGGAGCTGGTGTGGTATGTGGTGCCAGGGCTTAAGCCACAGTCTGTGCACTTGTCTGAGCTTGCCTAAGCATGTGCTTTAGTCTGTTGAGCTATCTTGCAGACCCCATATAGCAGCTTCTTAAGGTAAGTGTTCCTTCTTTACAGATGAGGATGCTGTGTAAGATTGAAATAGCTTGCTGAAGTTTCACATATTTAACACTGGAACTTAAATTCAGATGCTTTCTCCTATCATAACAACATAGTCTCCTCTTCATCCAAATCATTTTATTTTTTAGAGAATAAAAAAATATAAACAATAGAGAATCTCAAAGAAAGAAAATGATAGGAATTTTACAAAGATTGTTATATTGTATATTGCTGTCTTCAAAGTAGTTACTCAGATTAGCAGATATAAGCATGTAAAATTAGTCAAAAATTAAGCATTGATTGTTTCTTTCAATAAGCTGATAGAAATCAGTGGTACAATTATCCTAGATATCTTGTGTATCTATATTCACTTCTATCTCTCTTTTTGTCTCTTTCTTTCTTTCTTTCTTTCTTTCTTTCTTTCTTTCTTTCTTTCTTTCTTTCTTTCTTTCTTTCTTTCTCTCTTTCCCTCATCCAAGTTGTTCCTTCACTTTTAACAGATTCTTTCCTTTTCACGGTATCTATTGTGCCTTTTATATTTCATTTACTTTCTCAGGTTCTTTTTTTTTTTGTTTGTTTGTTTGTCTTTTTTGAGACAAGGTCTTACTATGCAGTTCAGGCTGGACTTAAACTCACTTTGTAGCTCAGGCTGGTCTCGAACTCTCAACAATCCTGTCTCAGCTTCCCGAGTGCTGGGATTACAGGCATACGCCACCACGCCCGGTGCCCTTTTTCAGGTTCTTATACTAGGGAGACAATATTTACAGGCTTAGGTCTGATTTATTTCACTTAAGAGTGGGGTCTCTAGTTGTATCCATTTATTTATAATAGCTTTAAATTTATTGTTTTTATAGTTGAGTAATACTCCATTGTATAAAAAGACTGCATCTTTTTTATCCATTCCTCACTTGATGGCATTTGGGGTTGCTCCCAAGATTTAACAATGATAAATTGTGCTGCTATAAACACAGGTGCACGTATATTTCTGTGTTTTGTTTCCAGCTTCTCTGGAAAAATACTCAGAAGGGGAATACCTGGATTGAATGGGACCTCTAATCCTAGTTTTTTGAGGTATCTCTGCAGTGATTTTTCACAGTGGTTGTACAGTCTGCACTCCCACCAACAGTGGAGAAGGCTTCCATTTACCCCACAGCCTCACCAGCATTTGTTATTGTTTGATCTCTTGATGATAGCCATTCTTTCTGGGGAGAGATGGCCTCTCAGTGTTGTTTTAATTTGCATTTCTCAAGTGAACAATGATGTTGAACTTTTTTTCCATATATTTGTTTGCAATTTGTTTCTTCATCTGAGAAGTGTGTATTTGTCTCAGATACCCATTTTTTTAATTGTGTCTTTCAACTTGAGGAGCCTGATTTTTAAAATTCTTTATATGTTCTGAACAGATGCCCTTTGTTTCAGGGACAGTTGGCTAAAAGTTTTTCCCAATTCATGGATTTTCTTTTTACTCTGTTGTTGATTTCTTTTTTTTTTTTAATCTTAAGGAAGGGTCTACAGAGTGTTCAGGGTCTCACTACTAGATTGGACTCGTAGTGAGCCGCCTGTTTACAGCCTCCCAAGAGCTGGGATTATAGGCGCACATTACCATACCCAGTCTTGATTCCTTTTAATTTGTAAACACTTTTCAATAAGATGTAATCCCAGTTGCTGATCCTTCAATGTATTTCCTGTGCAGCTTGGTTTTCATTCATCAACTCTCTGCCTACCCTTATGTCTTCAAGATTTCTACCTACTTTCTCTTCCAGTGGATTGTGTTTTGATATTTAGATCTTTGATCCATACTGACTTTAGTTAATGCATAGTTATAGACATGGGTCCAGTTTTAACCTTTTAGAATGTGGTGAAGCAGTTTTTCCAGTACGATTTATTAAAAAGGCTATCTTTCTTCCAGTGAATATGTTTGGCCTCTTTGTTGAAGATCACATGGCTGAGTGTTTTTATAGTTATGTCTGCATCTTCTAATTAGTTTCATTGATCCTCAGGTCTGTTTTGCACCAGTACCATGCTGATTTTATCACAGTAGCTTTGTAGTATAATTTCAAGTCAGGGATTTTTGTTTTTTTAGACCGGATCATCTCACTATGTAGTTCAGGCTGGCCTTGAATTTGTAGGAATTCTGCTTCAGCCTCCTAAGTGTAAGGATTACAGGAATATGCTGTTATGCCTGGATGTGGGATATACAACTTTTAGTATATGTGCTACCAGAGCAGTCATGGGGTACACATCTTTTAAAATCTCCAAGCCTGATTTACCTGTGTGCTATGCTTTTTATTTCCGTCAGCCTGAAACCACTTTTCTGTTCGTGTCTGCCCTGAGCACATCTTCTTATCATCTACAATACATGTAGCTGCTTTTTCCTTTTACCACTGGGTGTATTATGTATTATCATAACTCTTTGCTTGCCATACACAAGAGCCTGGAATCTGTCAGAGCCACCACATGGTATCATTTGGTGAGCACAACCAGGAGCCATCAGCAGACATTAGCATAGATCAACAAGCAGGCCCAAGATCCTTAGGCAAGGAGGAAGGTATCTCCCCTGCTTCAGGAGGACTTTCTTCCCCTTTTAAAAAGCAACCAAGGGGACTTGTTAGTGTACAGGATAAACCCCAAGCAGCCACAGCCATGAAGAGGATGCCTATGGTAAGGATGACACGATTGTAGAGTGAAAGGCTTTGGCCTTTGTAGGGGTCAAGAGGGCTCTTGCTCATCAACTGGAGTTGTGTGAATACTCTTTTTCTGTTGATCCTTGCAGCATGAGAATTCTATTTCAGTAGCTGTGGTTTCCCACGCCTCTGGGAGAACAGAACCCTTTGACCTTGGACAGAACTCTTCAGGACACCTTTTTTTTGCCCAGGATACATTTTAAACCAATCTTTCTTTCTTTCTTTCTTTCTTTCTTTCTTTCTTTCTTTCTTTCTTTCTTTCTTTCTTTCTTTCTTTCTTTCTTTCCTTCTTTCTTTCCTTCTCTCTCTCTCTCTCTCTCCCTCTTTTTTCCTTTCTTTGTACTAGGAATTGAACTCACAGCCTTTTGTTTCCCAGGCAGGTGCTGTGTCACGGAGCTATATCCTGGTCCTTAATCTTTCATGTGGGACCAGGAAACATGGACCTGGTCTGCCTGATGTTACTAATTCTTTCTTTACAGATTACAGTTGGCAACATGCTAGCTATGTAGGTCTAGGTGGCCCCTTGGGCAATAGACATAGATGTTTGTGGAACCTGATCAGTGTGCAGGCTCTTAATGATTGAGTCCCCTTCTGAGGTTTGTTTTTGTTCCCTTTCCCTTGGCATAACTCCAGTTCCTTTCTTAGTTCTGTCCCCAATCCCAGGCTTTCATCTAGCAGAGAGCTCAATTTTTTTTTTTTTTTTTTTTCTTTTT